>OX608083.1:24278682-24503682 GCA_951509765.1 Sphenella marginata
AAATCACATAAATTAACATAAGTTGAGTAAAACTTGAGATATTCGCATGAAATTTGGTACACAGGTTACTTTCTGGCCAAAGCAGGTTGGTGTTTAAAATGGGCGAAATCGGATGAAAACCACGCCCCCTTTTTTGATATAGAAAATTTCAAATAAGATTCTAGGGATAATATCATTGCCAAGTCATGGTATTTGTATCTCGTTCTGAAAACTAACGCTGGGTATTTAATGTTCGGTTCACCCGAACTTAGACTTCCTTACTTGTTTTAATTTAAATTTGTTTTATTTTGTTTAATTGTGATGAAAATATTTAAAAAATTACAGATCTTAGTTTCATTCTTTTTATTTTGAAATTGTCAAATTATTAGAATACTTTTTTTAACGGCATGTTGCTATTCAAGAAATTAAATTTAAATAGAAAAGTCCTGTATACAAGATGAAAGCAGTTCTAGAGTAACCATTAAATTCTGAAATTTTTGCTTTCTAAAATATAATAAAAAAAAATATTTTCCAAAAAAAAAATATTTTATTTTCCGAAAAAAAAAAAAAAAAAAATTATTTATTCCAAACATTTTTTTTTAACATTTATGTATACTTGAAAAAAGGTGCTTATTTATTAGACCAGAGTAAAAATTAAAAATTGTAAAAAAAAGGTTTGTATGAAAATAATAAAATTTTTTATTTTTTTATTTTTATTTTTTTACTCCACTCTCCTAACTAAGCACTAAAAGTATTTCAATTTCTATTTCTAACATTTGTCAAGTATAAATAGCTCAGTCAGTTGTCAATGCCATTATTAATTTTACTTGGATTACAATTTTGTCTAAAAATAGCTAACAATGAAATCGAAACGGCCCACTTACATTGGGAGCACAACAACAACAATAAACATGAGCATGCATATAGTAAAAATAATATGCATCTAATTATTTATGAGTTCTCGTAATTAGAATTGACACACGCGACTGAATTGTGCATTCGTAATGCATATTTGAAATGAAAAAAAAAACCAATTAAATTCATATTTTGCAAAACTATTGAAAGAAATTTGCATTTCAAATAATTATAAGCATGCATTTTTCCATAAATTTGTATGGATGTTTGTGTGTTAAAATTGCGTAAGTAAATCTATTAAACTAGATTTTTATCTAAAAAATTGTATCAGTGGCGGATTTTGGATTTTGGCAAGGCCCACATTTTCTTAAATGAAATTTCGAAGACATCTTTTATCCACAGTTCCTGAAAAATATCACTTTTTGGGTTCCAAAAAAAATTGTTTGTCAAAAAAATTCTCAGCTGAGGCGTTCTGTGAATAAGTTTTTTTTAAAAATATTTTGAAATTTTGGTTTGCGTTTCTTCGCAAGCAGAATTCCGAAATAAGGATCTGACAGATATAAAGGAGCTTTTGTTTTTAAATCTTAAAATAATCAAAGGGAATAAGAAACGTAAAAAAAAAATAAAAAAACCGAAAACAACCAAATAATCGGAAAATGAATGAAATAAAAAAAAATAAACAAAAGGAATAAAAAAGTAAAAAAAAATATAACAAAAAGAAGCAAAAAAAGTATCAGAGAAAATAATCGAAAGGAATAAAAAAGTAAAAGAATAAAATAAAAAGAAGAGTAAAAAGTAATCGAAAAAATCAAAAATAATCAAAGGGAGTAAAAAAGTAAAAAAGATAAATAAAAAATTTTCGAAACAAAACCAAAAATAAACAAAAATTACTTTTTTTAATAAATCAAAAAAAAATCTCGGAAAAGAATCAAAAAAATATCAAAGAAAGTGAAAAAGTAAATCAAAAAAAAGAATAACAAGTAAGGAAGTCTAAGTTCGGGTGAACCGAACATTAAATACCCAGCGTTAGTTTTTAGAAAAAGGGGGCGTGGTTTTCATCCGATTTCGCCCATTTTAAAAACCAATCTATGCCGAGCCTAAACAATAGCGAATTTGGTGGGAGCGGCCACGCTCCTTGCTTATAAAGCTTTAACCGCTTACATGAGCCAAAAGTACTGAATCGATCTTTTCAAGGGTTATACCATGTCCTATATATAACTTTGGAAAAGAAGGCGTGCCATGCCCATAACTTTTAACGTATTTTGTGAAATTTTTCGATGTACGGATATATGTGTCCATTAATCAATATTTACATAATTTTAAAAAAGTGGGTGGTGGCACGCCCACGGATTTTATTATGTTGTTTGTCCCTATTGAAGATCAGTTTTCATTGCAGATCTTTATGATACTTTCACAGTGGCTTGTTAATAGTGAAATGTTGATATTTTGTTTATTCACTTGTGGGCGGTGCCACGCCCATTTTCCAAAATATTACCAAAAAACCTTTAAACATCACAAATAACATCATCAGGTGAATGAGTGTACTAAATTTTAGCATTATATCTGTATCAGTTAAACAGATATTGCATATTCCGGTTTCCTAACTCTCGTTTAGAGAACTTTAGTCCAAAAAGGGGCGTGGTCGTTCACCGATTTTTCTTATATTCTGTGGTAGTACTCTACATAAACATAACATACCTGGAACCTAGTTTCGTAAACCTATCTCAGATCGTTCTGAAGTTATTAGCAGTCGAATTTGAAAATTGCTTGACTCATAAGTGGGCGGTGCCACGCCCACTTTCCAAAATTTTGCAAAAATAATGTAAAGAATATGAAAATTGATGTATGTACAAAATTATATTATTATAGCGGTATCAGTTAATTAGATATGGACTTTTCAATATTTCCACCTCCTTTCAATATAACTTTTATAAAAAAGTAGGCGTGGTCGCCAAGCGATTTCGTTTATTTTCTATATCTGAATTTAACACAACAATAGTATGCCCTCTACAAAATTTCGTTATACTAGCATAAACTGTTCTCAAGTTATTAGGAGTCAAAATTTTAAAATTTCTTCAAATATATGGGGGCGGTGCCACGCCCCTTTTCAAAAAATTTGGTAAAATCCGCCTAAGAACATATAAATCAATACATATTGCAAATTTTATCATTGTAGCTGCTTCTGATATTGAATTAACCCGTTTTATACGTTTTTCGAAATTTTCGATATCGAAAAAGGGGGCGTGGTTATCATCCGATTTCGCCCATTTTCAATAGCAACCTACCTTGGCCAGAAAGTAACCTGTATGCAAAATTTCATGCAAATATCTCAATTTTTACTCAAGTTATCGTGTACACGGACGGACAGACGGACAGACGGACGGACATGCCTTAATCAATTCCTCTTTTCAACCTAAGAACTTTCATATATGGAACTCTATATCTAACTCGATTATTTTGTGCCGTTACATAGTACCGTTATGTGGACAAAATTAATATACCCTTGTACTAGTACTAGTACGCTGGGTATAAAAAGAAATTCGAGAAGTCAAAACTAATCGAAACAAGTAAGGAAGTCTAAGTTCGGGTGAACCGAACATTAAATACCCAGCGTTAGTTTTCAGAACGAGATACAAATACCATGACTTGGCAATGATATTATCCCTAGAATCTTATTTGAAATTTTCTATATCAAAAAAGGGGGCGTGGTTTTCATCCGATTTCGCCCATTTTAAACACCAACCTGCTTTGGCCAGAAAGTAACCTGTGTACCAAATTTCATGCGAATATCTCAAGTTTTACTCAACTTATGTTAATTTATGTGATTTTCGATATCGAAAAATTGGGCGTGGTTATCACCGGATTTCGAAAATTTTCACAGCAGCTCACCTTGGCCAGAAAGTAGCCTGGATAACAAATTCTATGCAAATATCTCAGTTTTTACGCAAGTTATGTCAATTTATGTGATTTTCGAAATTTTCGATATCGAAAAAGGGGGCGTGGTTATCATCCCATTTCGCCCATTTTCAATAGCATCCTACCTTGGCCAGAAAGTAGCCTGGATAACAAATTCCATGCAAATACCTCAGTTTTTACGCAAGTTATGTCAATTTATGTGATTTTCGAAATTTTCGATATCGAAAAAGGGTGCGTGGTTATCATCCCATTTCGCCCATTTTCAATAGCATCCTACCTTGGCCAGAAAGTAACCTGTATGCAAAATTTCATGCAAATATCTCAGTTTTTACGCAAGTTATCGTGTACACGGACGGACAGACGGACAGACGGACAGACGGACAGACGGACGGACGGACAGACGGACAGACGGACAGACGGACGGACATGCCTTAATCAATTCCTCTTTTTAACCTAAGAGCTTTCATATAAGGAACCCCATATCTAACTCGATTATTTTGCGCCGTTACATAGTACCGTTATATGGACAAAATTAATATACCCTTGTACTAGTACTAGTACGCTGGGTATAAAAATCAAAGATAATCAAAGGGAATAAAAAAGTAAGAAAGAAATAATCCCAAATAATTGAAAAAAGCAGAAAAACAAAAAATTTTCGTAAAAAGTGAAAAATAAACAAAAAGTACTTTTTTAATAAATCAAAAAAAAAAAAAAAAAAATCTCGGTCAAAAGAAATAACAAAGTAAAAAAAAATAAAAAGAATCAAAAAAAAATCATAAAAATAAAAAATTATCGAAAAAGTCAAAGATAACCAAAACAGACTTTTTTAAAATAAATCAAAAATTAAAAAAAAAATTTTAAAAGCCTTTTTTTGTGTTCTAGTAATGACTGAGCTAGGCCCCTAATAGTTACTTGATTACTTTCGATTATTTTCGATGCTTTTCAATAGTCATGAAAAGTCATGTTTTTTTTTTATTATTTTTTAATAAATCGGAAAATAATCATTAAATCAAGTAATGGTAATCATAATATCATTTAATGAATTCTCAGGAAATAATCATCAATTAGTAATCATTATTTAGCAGGTCTGCTGGGAAATTTCAATTGAAATGAGCTTTTCTTTTTTTCGTACACCCACTTCTGATATTTTCCAAAACAAAAAAAAAAAAACCTGGAAATCCTTTGTATGAATAGGCTGGAGCTTTTCATTTATCAGAAATCGTTAGTTAAAATTATCAAACATTTCATGAAGCTCAACGACAAAAGCTACGGCTGCTACTACGACTTGGGTTGCGCGCTTTGCTTTTGACACACACACAACCACAACGACAAAAATATTAATAATAATAAAATGTAATATAAATAAATAATAACAATAATAACATCAACGACTGTCAACTTAAGTCGCAAAATGCGTATGTAAATATTATGACAAACACCAGTCAGTGAGACGAGATCGCCGTCAGCCACAAATAAAGCTCACTCACCACAAGATCGCGGGTACTTAGAAGCATAAAAGATTTTATTTTATAGCGAGTTGTGTTGTAAGTATGTTATTAAAAGCAGGGCGCGAAACCGTGTACAACCAATAAACCAACTCAAGAATGCGGTCTACTACCAAAGTGGCTCGCACCAGTTTTGATTCTTGTTGTTTGCAGCCCTTGTTTTGCCTATCGCTTGCATCCACCATTGCCAGTTGTTGGCATTAAAAAAGTTGATTGTATGTGTGTGGCTCTACATCGTAGCTTTTGTAATATGGGCAAAATTGATCATTGAATACCTACATAAATATTATACTTACAATACGAGTACTTACAACAACATTGTTAATTTGTTTTGCATTTATTATTATTGTTTTGCTTGCGGTTTGTTACTTTGGCTTCGTCGCTGTCGCTGTCGTTAACTTTGGCTTGATGTTTTTGCGGCTTTTGAGATCTTTGTGGTCTACGGAAATCTGTCGAATGTGCATTCGAACGTTTATTTGTTCAATCATTCGTATTGACGTTCTCTACTGCATGTAAGTACATTGATGGTGGAAGTAACAAAAGTTCGTTGAAAAAAAATTCGAATTCTGAAAACTTTTTTTCTGCGAATTAATTTCGAATAATAAAAAATTTCATTCCTCAATGAAATGCATTTCGGCCACGGTTGTTGAGTACTAATAGATTTTGTGTTGGAACTCTGCTGGTTATTCGAAAAGAAGTTATTTTTTTTTGAATTATTGAAATTATTTTTTTTTATAAAATCCTCTGTGCCTTATTAAGCAGTTGCAGTGCTTTGGTCACTTTTAGCACAAAATGAAGTTGTTTCACTTGCCGAATTTAGGTTAGTCCCCATTTGGGCATGTCTGCAAGTTAGCTTCAATCCTGCTGATTATCCGTCAATTTCAATGCTTCTGCCTCTCGTGGTGGTTCAATTTTTTTTTTTTTTGTTTGTTTCAATTACCGTTTTGCCAAGTTGTTTTGCATGTTTGTATGTATGTACGTATTTGGTTCGTTTGTCGATTTATTCATGGCTCATTCAGGTTGTCATGTCGGTCGGTGGACCACATAGGTCGATCGATGCTGTCTTTTCTCATTTCTATGGAGCTTATATGGCGGTGTGTGTATCTGTGGGTTTTTGTAAAAATATTTATTAAAGCTTCATTGTTGCGATTTCCATATAATGCTGTTGTTTTCAAATCAACTAACACATACATACATTCACACAAACGTCCATACATAGCCATATCGCTCTGCATCACAACAATGTTCACCTGAAGTGGGCTGCAAAGAGTTTCACTATTCAATCACTTATTTTAGCTACAAACAGCAATTTTTGTATAAACAAAAAAAAAAATAATAATAAAGGAAAAAAAAAATTATTATAGTGAACATTCGATAAGTAAATAAGAAATTAAAATAATAATGAATTGTGCAAAGTGACTTGGCATTTGCCGTTGGCGCCGGTCGGGTTCATTTTTTCCCAAACACATTTTTTTATGTTTTTAGTGTTTTTTTTTTGTTTTTTTTTTGTGCACAATTTCGAAGTTAATGATTTTCATTTCATGCATAAATAATAAATAATGAATACCTTTGTAATAAAATAATTTTTTGTTAAGCATGAAATTGGTTTTTTGAATTATTTAAATTGTTATTTTTATAAAAAAAAAAAAAATATTTAATGACAGATTCGTTTGATGATGTTAATGTCTACACAGCCTGCGTTGCTTTTAAAGGTTTTGACATTACAAACGATTGAAAAATACCATTAAGGTGTGGTGATGAGGAGATGAGTTTCAAAAATTCCCTATTTCAATGTAAATTTAATACATTTTTAGCTTAAATATGAAGGGCACAAAACCAAAAGGATCTAAGTGACATTTTTTTTTTTAAATTTAATTTAGTTTATTGCAATAATTTTTGGAAATTTACAGTTATTTTCCATCTGCAGTAAACATCCTTTGAATTAGTTGACTAACCTGCATTCATTTAGACAGGAATTATTTCAAATGCATTTACCCAGAATTTACAATAAGTAATTTACTTTAACCTTAATTATCACAATTCAACCTCGATGTTACTTAGATCCTTTTGGTTCTAAGCCCTTCATATGTTTTAACAAAAAATTAAAAATCAATATATTTTCGAACAAAAAAATTGTTCATTAAGTAGTCGATATATCTTTAAACAAACAAAAAAAAACGATAATCGTTTTTTCCGTTCCAAATTCGCATCTCTAAATTCCATCAGCTGGTGGTGGTAACTCCAACCCGCCTTCTAGTAATATTTTTCTACTACATCAACATCTGGGAGTATTTTTTATTTTTATTTTTTTGTGTTTTTTTTTTTTTTTTGTCAATTCATTACATAAGGAAGTGAACTCTCGCACCCTTTCAAATTTACCACTTATAAAACTGCATTTGCTTTTATCTTCAGTAAATTTCAGTTATGCATTAACTTCTGTAACTGTCCCTCCCAGGATTAAGTGGATAAAATGATGTTCAATACAAAAAGCTTTTAGTGAATTGAAGAATCACTCAACGCTTCCGTTGAAAAAAGCATTCATAAGTAATTTGATATCACGTCACCATAAACATTTATCTATGGCATTACTTACTCAAGCGCATACCAACCGGGCTACATATTCGGGCAATCATGCTCGGATCATGAACAAAATTACGGGATTTCGGGATATTTGCCACGAAGGACGTTTGCTATGTTTAAATGTTTTTGAGCAGAAATCAGCCAGTTGTGATGCGATATTTTCTATGTTCAAGGAAAAGTTATACTTTTTGAAAGAAAATTTTACTTCCTGAAAAAAATTAAAATTTGGGTGTTGAGGAAATTTTTTTCACTTTTCAATTACGAATTTCTCTGTTTGTGAAAGTGGTTCCAAATTGGTTGCATTCCCTGACCTTTTAAATGTATGTGTATCAAGGCAACATTTTTCCGTTTTTGAGGAGATACCTTGCTTCGAGTAAAAATTTCCCTGTTTTGGGAAGAAACTGCCTACTTCCTTGTTTCAAAGAAAAATGTCCTCTTTTCGATTAAAAATGTTTATGTTTTCGAAAATTATTTTGAATCCGTTTCATTCAATTTTCTTGTTCTCCGAAAAACTTCCCTGTTTTTGAGAGGAAATTTTCCTTCTTACACTAAAAATTTTGTTGTTTGAAAATTAAATTTCCAATTATTTGTTTCGAAAGTTCTCATTTTGCAGAAAAATGTGAATGCTTTGGAAACAAATTTGGTTGCTCGCCAAAAAATGTCCCTGTTTTCTGAGAGGAAATTATCTTATTTCAAAGAGTACCTTCCTTGCTTTGATGAGAGGAACTTCCTTTGAAATGAAATTAACTATTTCTTGTTTCGAGTACAAGTTTTGCTGTTTCAAAAAAATTACTTATGGGAAAAAATGTCCCTGATTTTGAGGGGAAATTTCCTTGGTTCGAAAAAAAATTCCCTTTTTTGAGACAAAAAAGGTTTGGTGCAAAACTACCTACTTATGCTAAAACAAAAATTTCCTAAGTTCGTAAAAAATTTCCCCTTTATTTTAGAGCAAAATTTTTTTTGGTGTAAAATAACTCCCATTTTCTTTCTATAAACGAAAAATAGTTTAATGAGCTCCTAATCTCAATACTCTTGCTGGGATTAAAATGTCAGGCAACATCCATAAATTCCACTATTATTTGGATGGATGACAACACTCGCAGTGTTGAAACGAAATATTTTTTCTAAAAAAAAAAAAATTTTAGCCCCACCATCAACTTTCCTCTTTATATCCGATCCCGAAGTACACTCATGAGCTTTCTGATAAACTGATAAACTGTCCTCACGACTCCCGAATTTCGGGATTGAAAATTGTCTTTTAAATTTTTGTATGTGATAAATTGACCAATGAAATCGATGATTCACAACGAAAGGTCGGACAGCAGCTCGCACAGACAGCAGCTAAAATCAAAGCCATTGACTTGGCATAAAAGCAAACCATTTACGGATAAACGGAGTTGAATATGACCAAATGTAATGGGCAGACAGATAGACAGACGAGCATGAGATTCATAAATTAATGCATATCTGATGCACACACACGCACACACACACAATTTATGTTTTTAGCATCAATATAATAGTAAATATACGCATTTATGTAGTTTTCATAAATCTCAAAAAAAAAAAAACACACAAAGAAATTAAGAAGCAAACCCACAGACAGACAAGGAGACACATTAACACAAATAAATACTTATAAGCAAGCAATAGCAGTAGACAAGTCTGACCGATCAACACAATCCCAAAGTCAAATTGGTCGTAAGTCAGCTAATGGAGAATTGCGTTGCATGCTGCGCGTATTCGTACAAACATAAATATTCGGCTCACATTCAATCATACATACATGTTGCATGCCGACTCGTATGCACTCGAGTCTCGTGAACAAATTGACAGTATGTCGGCGCGAGCGTAAATCAACCAAAAGTGGCAAGTGATGAAATGACGAACATTAATCATATTTCATTTATGCTTTTTGGGAACTTTTCTTAGCTTTTTTGGCAGCGCATTGGCATAGTTGAAAGCAAAATGATCGACTACCATCAAACAGGGTCGGAGTCATGTTTGTATTAATAAAATGGGGTTTGCAGAAGAAATTTTATTTGATTACATTTTTTGTGATTTAGAGTGGTTGAGGGAGAGGGCAGTTTCTTATTAGAACTCAGCTAAAGAATCTTTGAAGGGGGCACCTCCGTCCAACCAATTATTACTCACTTAATAGTTTTTAAAGCATTTTCATTCGAGAGCAGCGCGCTTCCAGGAAGCTGCGATGCTTTGATTGTAGTCCTGGGCATCGGCAAAAATTTTTTTTAGGAATCGACGCGTCTTCCTGCTCCTTCTGACTACTTCTGCATAAGAAACTTGTTGGCATAAGTCAGCGTCGCAGCATTGGTATTATACCTATGTGAATAACCTTATGGCAGACTTGTTTAGTTTGAGAAGGCAGCTAGTTATTTTTCTGTCTAAACATGGCCATATGGAACTTGAGACTTCGCAGCGTCTATGTTGGTCCATAGTAAGTTACTTATTTTAAAAGAGTTCTTAACGATTTTCCTTAGCCGATATCTCTATGAAAGTTGCAAGTAATTGTCTGCCTCGTGTATATCCATTTCAGAGCCCTTCCTTATCAGCTTATCATTTTCTTCAATATCGCTCTAACCGGGGACCCAGCCAAGAGAAATGTTTAGATGATCCAGTACCTTTAGCGAGTTTCGACATCTTCTAACTTACACAACCCCCCTGACTGTCTCCGCCTATGTCGTGGAATGTATTGAACGTACTCAGCCACTTTGAGTGCCGGACACTGTTTGGGTGGCTGTTTAGCTTTTTTGATTGCCGGCCGGCTGGCTGGCTGTACGTTTAACCATTTGGTCATTTGGCCACTCGGTTTATATTGAGATTTGTTGTTGTTTTTTTTTTTTAATGTTTTTACTCCAGTCTGCTATTTCATGGTGTACATCTGTTTGTATCTCTGGGCGTTTGTGTTATAATTTAAATAATCAGCAAATGTTGAAAAGTAAATTTTACGCTTTATGAATACTTTATGAAGAATCGATCTAGTGCCGACAAGTCCGTTGACTTTGGTTTTGTACTCGTATGTGATACAATTTGTTTGTTATCGCTCTTGTGTAATTTTGTTTTTGTTTTTGATCGCTTTAATCGATAAGTGTGCGACGAGTGGAGAAAGAGGAGGCGCGACACACAAAAAAATGAAAAGCTCGCGCGCCCTCTACATTTGTTTGTACTGATCTTTATGCGCTGAGATTTGTGTTTTTGTTGTTACTTTTTTTTTTTTTTTTTTTTTAGAATGAATGAAATATGAATATCGGCAGCTGATTTGCTGATTTCAAATTTGTTGGGTAGGGGATTAAATGATTTAAATTCGTGTGGTAAGGGGATTGGTTTAAAATTGCATACGATTTGTGATTTCTTAAGAAATCTGGCATAAATTATACATTTGATTATTCGTAAATTTATGCACGAGTATATAAAAATTGTTTATGGCAAACAATTTTTGTTTTTATTATTATTTTATTATTTTTTTTTGATGTTTTATTTTTTAAGAAATTTAAATTCTGAAAATTGTATTTCACTTTTGGTTGAAATTGCATTTACAATATTTATGTGCGCTTTTGACGTCTCGCATATAAATTGTTATTTGTCGTACTCTGCGCCTTACACGTTTTAACCCGTTGAGGGCAGAGGAGGTAATTTAATAGATAACATAGAGCTCTAGGTAAATAAGCGTAAATATTAGACTGCCCCTTAAAAATAAATTTTAAATTGCTCTAGTACGACTACTTACTTTTTAAGTCGCTATTTTAAAAGTTTCAAAGAAATCTGCGCATATTCACTTCAATAACTTCAAATGATGAGTTCATCGATACGCCTACTTTGTTCCAGCTTCTACCTCATAACTGAAATCAATCCGGCCAAATTTGCCCCGTCCAAGAAGTTCCAAGTCGCTGAGCGCTTGCATATCTTACCAAAGTTTCCACAGCTAATTTCTTTATTTTCCATTGGATGTTTTTTTTTTTTTATTTTTGTAGAAGAGATTGAATTCCTTCGTCTGGTTGATTCCGAGATTACACCGTCTGTGGCAACTATTTCGCTTCCAAAATAAATTGCAATTCTAATCAAATTATTAGCAATCTACAAAAATATGCAATAAAATGTATGTGGCATGAATACTAGATACCCAACAAGCAAAAAAAAAGCTTTTTAAATTCAAAATTAAACTACATATTCATAAAAGAATATAAAAAATTTTTTGTTGTAAACATAAAAAACAAATAAGGAAAAAAATTTATAGAACTTTTTAAAATATTTGCATAAAAAATGTCGATTTTAAAAAAGCTTTATTTTATTTTTTAGAAATGAGTGAGTAAGCTTACCAAAAGCTTATTTTTTGCTTAAAAAATTTTTAAAATACGTTTTATGTAATCGAAAGGTGGTTATACTATAAATAAAAATTTTTGACGCTATTTTTCTGCTTCAAAAACAAATTTTTATTTTCAATCATGACTTTAGATTAGTCGTGATAATTTGTTGGACAAGAAAAAGAATTATTAAAAATTTGAATTGAAACAAAATTGTAAAAAAAATTTTGTGGATTTTTTGAAAACATTAGCATTTCACTTATAAGCTTAAGCAACGTGTAAAACTTAGTGTTTGCATTTAAAACAAAAGTTTATTTTAAACTTTGTGATAAATTAAAATTAAAAACGCTCATAAAAGCAAGTTTACTTCAAGTTATTATAAAATTTTTTTTTACAGAAATGCTTGTTGGGTGGCATGAAGAATTCTTTTGATCGACGAATTTCTAATTCAACTATATGTACATATTTATAAATCGCGATGCATTAGCACAGTGATGCACAGCGTAGATAGTATAACAATTGTTTCTTAGTATATAAACTTTACATTGGAAAATAACATAAATTAAAAAAAAAATATTTTTTTTGAAAATGTAAATACAAAAGAAATATTTTTTTTCGAATTTGGAAAATTAAAAAAAAAAAATAATTTTACTTAAAAGAAATTTTTCGTCAGTTATGTATATGAATCAAAGATATAATACTTCTCCCACCGAATTAAAATCCGATCCGATCGACTGCATTATCTCGCAACTCCGATATAAAAGCTACGCATCCTTCTATTACCCCGTGTGCATCACTGTTGTCTATGTAGATACATACATACATATAACCGTATGTGCATTTGAAATAGCTCAACAACTTAATGAACGAATGATTAGTCGTTTGGTTGAATGAATAATTGTTGGACTGACGAGCTCATTTTGCGAACTTGCCTACATACAAAAGTTGTTGTTGTGTATGTCTGGTTGGGTGGACAGATGGACAAATGAACAAATTGTTGTGCCAGTAACACAAATAGTGGCAGCTGTTAATTAAGCTTATTATTGTTGTTGTTGTTGTTGTTGGCATACATAAAGTGCAACAGATGCAATTGGGCGGACATTTTTGTGCAAAATGATGAGTAAATTGTTTTTCCTTAGATTGTCAGTGAGTGTTTAGTACAAAGTTCAGTTAAATGATAGACACATTAGTATGTATGTTATTTATTATATTTATTTGTATGTTTGTATGTATGTATGTATATAGTAATGGTACATTAGAATGCCTTGTAGGTTAGGTACATAAATGGAAAAAATTGATTTAACTTCTATAGTCAAACTATGAAATTGATTGTATTTTAAGATATAAGATATAAGAAACGCCTTTCAAACATTAAAAGTTATTAAAAAAAAAAATTGGTGCATAAAATAAAATTTAAAAAATTTTTTATTTTTTTTTATAAATTTTTTCCGTTCGAAAATGTATGAACTTTTTTTTCAGCTACAAATCACCATTGGGTAACTATATGAACTTTTTTCGCAAAAACAAAACACAAAAGCCAAAAAAAGTTTTTTCGTGGCGCACCCTAATGTGCACACATATTTAGTTGTAAAGCTGATTTTGCAAATTTTACACTTTTTTCTTAATGAGTTGGTCTAAGAAGTTTGTATAAGGGCATAATATTATTATAAAATAGACAATGATGCGCTTAATTGATCATAGAGCTTGGAGCTATTGGCTTACTTGATGTAAATGCCAATTCACATTGACCCAAATAGCTGTGAAACTTGCAGCAAAATGAAATCATTCGGCACTCAATCAATCTTCGCAATGCATGAACACGCTGCTGCACAAAATGACAACAAAAAGATGAAAATAAATATTTGTGTGAAATCGGCAAGAAGTATTTGAGGGAGGAAGGGGTTTGAAATCAAAAACAAATTTTTGTTGCGAAAAATTCCGATAAAAAAACTTTAGTATCGAAATTAGTTGGAAAAGAAGTTGATGAGATCTTCTCAATGTTCTCATAAAAAAACCCAAACTTAACTAGGCTCTGAGGTCCTAACCAAACATTTCTCACGAAACATTCTAAGCTAACCTATTATTGTAGGACAGGCGTTTTTAGTTTCTTTCAGCGAAAGTTTTGGTGGAATTACCCCTAAATGCAATAGAGGAATACATGAAATGTTTGCTTACAAAATACACACGCGGGGCAAAATTAGCAAATAAATAAAACCGAATTAAATTGCATATGCTGATTTATATGTACATATGTGTGTGTGTGCATCGTGTGGATGTCGAGATACTTATGTGCTAACTTTACAATAAACGAATTTTATGCCGGTCAGCTCGTTCTTGATCTGCACAGCTTGCCAATCAACTTACCTCCCCACCTAGCTGGCAGTGGGGCAATCAGGCAGTCAATCAGCTGGTTAGACCACGAGATATTTACAATGTAAGCAACACATCCAATGCATATTTGTATTTAATTATTAGACTGGGCTGAAAAATATTTTTTTTTTTTCAAATTTTTTGGTTAATATCTTTTTGAAACTTTTTTTTGAAAACATATTTTTTTTGGTCCTTTCTTTTTACTTTTTCAAAATTTTTTTTTATGAATAACGGAAAAGTTACTGTCACAGTTTTAATATTAATTTGTAGTGGTCTATCATTTGACGTTCAAGTTATTTAGCACTGATTACATTTGTTCCGATTTCAAATATTCATAGTTATATGAGGGTAATCCAACTTTGAGGTCTTAGGAATTTTTCTTTTTACTTTGGGGAAAAATGATAAAAACAGATTATTGAGGGTAACAGAATGCTGAATCGTAAAACTCCGGACAAATTTAATATTCTGAGCCAGGTTCGGCCTTAACCTTCCATAAAAATAGGTCTTAATTTTTTTTTTTGAGGTTAGAGACGAACAAAAAATTAATTCTTTTTGATAACAAAATGTTTCATTGAGTGAACAAAATTTGAGTTATAAAAAAATATACATAGATATGTATACCAGAAAATATTTTTTATGGCCCAATCTCATGCTTGTATTCGTATGTTGTCTAACAGTCTGTGATGTTTGCTGGGGGGAATTCCGACCTTTGCTCAGAAGCTCACTAAATCAAATGTTTATAGGTACGACTAAGTTCAAAATATATGAATACCCACTAAAAAATGGTGTTAGCTATAATAAAAAATCTTAAAAAACTGAACTTGTGTCTTTAAGCAAGCTAACACTGTTGTGATAGTTTTTAATTTTTTGTAATAGCTTTTTTTTTTTTTGGAAATTTAGGTTTTTTTCAGATTAACAAAAAAAATTTACTTCAGAATTTTTCTTTTTTTCAAAAAGCTCAGAAACAATTAAAGCATGTGAGCTAAAATTGTATCTGTACATTTTATCTGTGAGAGGGACAGCGATGCAATTTCTTTTAACTTTTTACAATTGATTTTTAATTTTAATATATTTCAAAATTTTCTTAGATACGGCCGAAATACGATTCCTAAGTATAACACAATTTTTTGTTGGGTATTTTTTTTGTTGTGTGACTATTTGCGCGTGTAGTGAACAATACAAACATTCAGTAAAGCGTAAAATAGTCTAAATAAATCATTGTTGTAATTTTACTTTTCAACGTCTTTGGGCGTGATACTGACTGACTACTTAGAGAATTTTAAGTGGTTCGCCTTAATAAATAATTTAACACAATTTTTTGAATGATTTCTTGTCAAAATGTAATGAGGCCATGCATAGGCAACATGCCTAAATACAAAAACAACTCAATGCATGTGCATGACATAGCGATTGAGAAAACTAATTTATGTAGCTAGTAATTGTGCAGAACCAAAAATGTAGCATTTAATTCGTAGGATAAATTGGATTGCGCTCCTTTAATGGGTGGGAAATTGCTATGAAGTATCAAGTTGAATTGATCAATGGAAAAGTTTAGTTTAGGCAGCAGATCTATTAAACACCTGTCGGTACAACTTCGGAGCATTGCCAGATCTCACAGTTCTGCTGATGTAGGTTTCTGCGACGTCAGTTCAACCTTGAGTATTTCAATCTAACAACAATTCAACCCTGCCAATTTCACCTCAAACAAATTCTAATCTATGTGTTCTGCGCAGAAAGTATGTGGCTAGTGAAGTCGCTGTTAGATCGGCTAAGAGTCATTACTTCAATTGAATTGTCATCCAATTGAAATTAATATGATTGAACTCTCCGATTAAATTGCCAATATTTCAATTGTCACGGAACCTATTAAGTAAATTGTGAAAACAAATCACAGTTGACATACTAACCCATATTATCTGATAAATATCAAAAGCCACCCATGAATAACAACAAATTGCTTGAACATAAATCTTCATTTTACAAACTTAAGTAAAGGATGGCCAATTAATATTTGTATGCAATTTTGTTAAAGCGGGCATTTAGATGTGGTATGACAGTTCATATTACAGAAGATATTTCTCATATTTGTATAACGAAGCACATTAGAGTGTGCCACCAAAAAAAGTTGAAAATGTTTCCTACTGGTTCGAGTGCTTGCTTAAAGGAGATTATAAAAATGAAAAAAATAAAAAATTTGCAACACCCTGTAAAAAATTTTTATCTTTTCCTTATAAGTCTTCTTTTACACCTTTAATTTAAAGACGAGTTATATTGTTGCGAAGCTCTTAACACACATCACATTTCTTCTGCAGATGTCATTAACTCATCATGTCAACTTTAGGTTTTATTTAAATTTATTTAAAAACAACACCCTGTGTTAAATAAAAATTAAGAAAAAAGTAAAGGTATATAAATATCATTTGTGCTTCGTTATCTGACTAAAAATATGTTCGCTTATTAACAATATTACTAAAATATGTAGTTTTAAAATCGAACAAAAAACATAGAAAGAATAGAGAAAAATGGAGTTTGGCTGCTTTAACAGGGTGCCATGGACAATTAGAGCTTATTACCAGCAAAGCTTATAATTTTCTAAACTGGTTAAATATTTACTTTGCAAAGATTTCAATAAATCAAATTCCGTTTTTTTTGAGAGCTCTGTAAAAGCAATGAAATTTTTCGCTTAGGTACAGGGTGGTTTTTTTTAGTAAAGTTATAATAGAAACTGAAGTTTGCATAATAGACTATGGTAAAAATCTTGAAACACTCAATAGCTGTTTTTTTTTGATTGGGAACATTTTTAAGATTTTTTTCTGCATATTTTTACGCGCTTTAATGTATTAATGTACATATATATATTAAAAAAACGGCATGGAATAAATAAATAAAAAGAAAAACTTCGATAGTGACCTCGGTAGACCCGAATACCGTTACCGACATCTCTAACACATCTTTGTATACCTCTTCAAATACTCAAAATAAGTTATCTGCACAATTACTTTGAAGTATCGGCCGTCAATGGTCATTAGTCATCGTTAAACCGATGAAGGCAATATTTAATATTTATCAATAAGCAAATGCTTTTGCGTGTTGGGTACACAATTGCCTAGCACTGACAGTGCGGCTTAAGTGCAATCAAAGCGTCAAAGCATAAAAATATGCTGTCTAAACCTTAATCAGTTAAATAAATCAAAAAATATTATTTCTATTTGAGTTGATTTGCATTGGCGATTCGCAAGTTAGACCTCCACTTCAAATAAAAAAAAAACTTGGAAAGAAAAAAATATTCAAATCCAATATCCAAATACAAACAATCATAATTGAGGTTAAATAGTAATAATCATAAAAACAGTTTTTGGGCATGCGCTTCAAATTGTAAACAAACCATGAAGGTAACAACAATGTTTAAGGATAGCATAAATACTTAAAGGTGACGCAGCGCTCAACTCAAGTATTCAACCATGACGGTCCACTCAAAATCTAGCCAGACACTTAATCTCACGCTTGGCGCATGCGCGCCTATGAATTATTTGTTACGCTTGAATTGTTTGGGTAGTTTGAATAGCTTTGAGTGGATTTTCAAGTGTTTATTTATGTAACTATGTATGTGTGTATTTAAATCATAAAATCCATCCATCAACGAAACAGACTAAGCCAGTTGTTTTGATTGCATGACAGTCATCTAGGTGAGTGACTGACTGTCCTACTGACAGTTTACGCCACGTCACAAAAAATGGTGTTAATGTTCATTAACGATTTTGCTTCGTTTTATGATTTTGACGAGGCGAATTCGCAATAAACGTAGTTCTGTATGAAAATCGGTTGTATTAGGGGTGCTAATGAAGGGAAAAGGTGTCGCAAAACTCGAGATTACGTCTTAAAATCCCGAGATTTCGGGATTGTTAATATGTTACTAAAAACGAAATAGCTGTAATTTATTTTTTGTAATTTTTTTTTCAATAATTTAATTTTCTTTTTTTGGTGGTTTTTATTAGGGAAAAGGAGATTTTTTAGCAACTAAGAAGAAACTGTGGGTAAATAAATATTAATTTTTTTTACTTAAATGCAACATCTTCTATAACAAAAAATTCCTTTTTACATATCTCTGAACGGTATTGAAAATAGGCAAAATCGGTTAAAAGCCACGCCCACTTTCTATATATATAATATTTTCGAAAATACAAAAAGAGTGATTATTCAGTACATAATACACCTATAAGGATAAAATTTGGTGTGTACCTTACCGTTAAAGCAAAAAATAAATTTGTGAAGAAATTTTTAAAAAAGGGCGTGGCACCGCCCACTTTTGATTAAGTCAAATTTGGAAATATTATTAATCATAAATCAAAAACCGCTCAAGATAGCAAAATAAAATTCAGGACACATATTTATAATAATACAGGCAATATTTCGAAAAAAAATTAGCGAAATCGGATTAGGTCCACGCCCAATTTTATACGAAAGATTTTGAAAAGGATCATGGATATATTGAATATGCTATAACTTTGCTTAAACTAGCTGACTATCATTTCTATTTCACCTCTAAAGTGTTCGTGGGCAAAGAAAGTCGAAAGCACAAAATTTTTGGAAAATGGACGTGGCCCCGCCCCTTTATGGGGGATTATTCCACAAAACTTTCCATGCCATAACTCCGGTAAAAATTGATTTATTAAAACGATATTTGAAGAAAGTGTTCAACATATAAAGCTAACTCTTTGCTGAAAAAATAAACAAAATCGGTGAACGGACACGCCC
Organism: Sphenella marginata; assembly: GCA_951509765.1. NCBI lineage: Eukaryota > Metazoa > Arthropoda > Insecta > Diptera > Tephritidae > Sphenella > Sphenella marginata. Next base: position 24,297,962 of record OX608083.1, read on the forward strand.
ACTTTTTGAACATAGTTCTAAAATATTTCTTCGTAAAATTAAAATCGCGATATTTCCATAATTGTATAAGTTATATAAATAAGATTTTACACACATATTAGCCTTTTTAAACAAAACTAAACTGTAAAAAAATTTTGTGGATTTTGGTGAAGTAGGCGTGGCGCCTCCCACTTTTTAGCATAAAAGCTCTGCTATTTTCAAAAGCGATTGGTTGGAATTTCAAGAATGTATTTCAATGAAATTTTGTGAGATGCTTCCCAATAGTATGTAGTATACTCCTGCCAAAAATTACGCAAATCGAATAACAAACAAGCAAGATTTACCGGCAAGTAGTTAACACCCTACTGCCTTTTTATACCTAGTAGTGCTTCGCACACAAGGTATATTAACTTCATTGGCCTAACGGTAGTATGTAACGGCATAAACGAATCGAGATAGATATTGACTTATATATATCAAAATGTTCAGGAGGAGAAGAGAAATTGATTGAGCCATGTCCGTCCGTCCGTCCGTCCGTCCGTCCGTCTGTGAACACGATAACTTGAGTAAATCTTGAGATATCTCAATGAAACTTTGTATGCAGGTTCCTTTTTACATATCTCTGAACGGTATTGAAAATAGGCAAAATCGGTTAAAAGCCACGCCCACTTTCTATATATATAATATTTTCGAAAATACAAAAAGAGTGATTATTCAGTACATAATACACCTATAAGGATAAAATTTGGTGTGTACCTTACCGTTAAAGCAAAAAATAAATTTGTGAAGAAATTTTTAAAAAAGGGCGTGGCACCGCCCACTTTTGATTAAGTCAAATTTGGAAATATTATTAATCATAAATCAAAAACCGCTCAAGATAGCAAAATAAAATTCAGCACACATATTTATATTAATACAGGCAATATTTCGAAAAAAAATTAGCGAAATCGGATTAGGTCCACGCCCAATTTTATACGAAAGATTTTGAAAAGGATCATAGATATATTGCATATGCTATAACTTTGCTTAAACTAGCTGTATATCATTTCTATTTCACCTCTAAAGTGTTCGTGGGCAAATAAAGTCGAAAACACAAAATTTTTGGAAAATGGGCGTGGCCCCGCCCCTTTATGGGGGATTATTCCATGAAACTTTCCATGCCATAACTCCGGTAAAAATTGACTTATTGAAACGATATTTAGAGAAAGTGTTCAACATATAAATCTAACTCTTTGCTGTAAAAATAAACAAAATCGGTGAACGGACACGCCCACTTTTTGAACACAGTTCTGAAAAATTTCTTCGTAAAATTAAAATCGCGATATTTCCATAATTGTATAAGTTATATATATAAGATTTTACACACTTAATAAGCTTTTTAAGAAAAACTAAACTGCAAACAAATTTTGTGGATTTTGTTGAAGTAGGCGTGGCGCCGCCCACTTTTCAGCAAAAAAGGTCTGTTATTTTCAAAAGCGATTGCTTGAAATTTCAAGAAGGTATTTCAATGAAAGTTAGTGAGATGCTTCCCAATAGTATGTAGTATACTCCTGCCAAAAATTATGCAAATCGAATGACAAACAAGCAAGATTTACGGGAAAGTAGTTAACTCCCTATTGCCTTTTTTTTTATTAATTTTTTTTATTTTCATACCTTTCATAAGCCCCATGCAAAACTATTTATATTTTGTTATTTAGTGATAATTTAATTTACCACTTACAACAGAAGTGTTTTTAATCGAAAACAATCAGTTGTTTTATACTACCTTTTCAGGTATTAAAATAGACCTGAGTTAATTGGGATAACGCAACAGATCACTACTAGGTATTTAATGTTCGGTTAATGTTCGGTTAATTTCGGTTCGGAAGTCTAAATTCGGGTGTAACCGCACATTAAATACCTAGTAGTGATCTGTTTTGGTATCCTAATTTACTCAGGCCTATTTTAATAACTGAAAATTTGTTATAAAGGCAACTGATTGTTTTCGATAAAAACACTTCTGTTGTGAGTGGTAAATTAAATTATTACTAAATAACAAAATATAAATACCTTTCCTCATGTTCATGAAAGGTATGAAAATAAAAAAAATTAATAAAAAAAAGGCAGTAGAGTGTTAACTACTTGCCCGTAAATCTTGCTTGTTTGTTATTCGATTTGCGTAATTTTTGGCAGGAGTATACTACATACTATTGGGAAGTATCTCACAAAATTTCATTGAAATAAATTCTTCAAATTCCAAGCAATCGCTTTTGAAAATAGCAGAGCTTTTATGCTAAAAAGTGGGCGGCGCCACGCCTACTTCACCAAAATCCACAAAATTTGTATACAGTTTAGTTTTGGTTAAAAAGCTTATTATGTGTGTAAAATCTTATTTAAATAACTTATACAATTATGGAAATATCGCGATTTTAATTTTACGAAGAAATTTTTTAGAACTGTGTTCAAAAAGTGGGCGTGTCCGTTCACCGATTTTGTTTATTTTTACAGCAAAGAGTTAGCTTTATATGTTGAACACTTTCTCTAAATATCGTTCCAATAAGTCAATTTTTACCGGAGTTATGGCATGTAAAGTTTTGTGGAATAATCCCCCATAAAGGGGCGGGGCCACGTCCATTTTCCAAAAATTTTGTGCTTTCGACTTTCTTTGCCCACGAACACTTCAGAGGTGAAATAGAAATGATATACAGCTAGTTTAAGCAAAGTTATAGCATATTCAATATATCTATGATCCTTTTCAAAATCTTTCGTATAAAATTGGGCGTGGACCTAACCCGATTTCAATAATTTTTTTTTCGAAATATTGCTTGTATTAATATAAATATGTTTGCTGAATTTTGTTTTGCTATCTTGAGCGGTTTTTGATTTATGATTAATAATATTTCCAAACTTGACTATATCAAAAGTGGGCGGTACCACGCCCCTTTTTAAAAATTTTTTCAAAAATGTATTTGTTGCCTTAACGCTAAAGTGCATACCAAATATTATCCTTATAGGTGTATTATGTACTGAATAATCACTCTTTTTGTATTTTCGAAAATATTATATATATAGAAAGAGGGCGTGGCTTTTAACCGATTTTGCCTATTTTCAATAGCGCTCGGAGATAAGTGAAAAGGAACCTACATACCAAATTTCATTGAGATATCTCAAGATTTACTCAAGTTATCGTGTTCACAGACGGACGGACGGACGGACGGACGGACATGGCTCAATCAATTTCTCTTTTCCTCCTGAACATTTTGATATATATAAGTCAATATCTATCTCGATTCGTTTATGCCGTTACATACTACCGTTAGGCCAATGAAGTTAATATACCTTGTGTGCGAAGCACTACTAGGTATAAAAATTAGGTAATATGGAACTTTTCTCTTCCTGGAACTTGAATTTTTCGGCGAAACAAACACAAAATTCAGAAAAAGTATTTTTTTTTATCAAGATGATAATGAATTGCAGAAAAAAACCAAAAAAGAAAATTAAAAAATGTTATTTCTAAAAGTTAAAAAAATTTCTTTTAAAAATTAAAAAAATTTGCCATAAAAATGGGGTAACTATCTTACTACGGAAATTACTTGTATACATAAAAATTAATCTTTTAATTATTGATAATAATAATAAAATTTACAAAAATTATTATTGTTGTTATCAACCGTGAAAAAAATACTATCTAAAAATTATTATTCTTGGCCTTCAGCTCATTTATATTCATGCATACTAAAAAAACAAAAACATTTTAAAAATTTAATTATTTGTGTCAAAATGGGTCTTTCGGCCTAAGTGTATCACGCAGCGATATACATAGATTCTTTGTTTGGACTAGTTTCTCGATCGATTTCTTCCTCTTTTCTAACCTTCACTGTTGCAGAAAAGCAAATTTTAAAATTCGGGATAATAAAATAAAATCCCGAAATTTTAAAAGGCCATAAAATGTACATCCCTGTTATACTAAGTATTTCGAAAACAATTTGTAAATACATACATATGTTCTATGGACAATGAAAATTTGCAATTTCGAAATATCAGCTTTGAAACAGTTAGGCACTTTACTGTGCTGGCCTAGATATGCCGTCACAAAAGTAGAGCTAGACAAATGGCCACCTTTTTTGTGCGAGATTTAAAAAAAAAGTCTAGGTATGAATGTTGTTGTTACTGAAGATTTCTGTTTGAGCATCACTCTTTCATGATCACTTAACCCTTCCTCCTCTGAATGTAGCCTGCTATAACAAAGTTTTTTATAGTCCAAAATTCAATAGAGCCACCCTCGTAAAAGTATTGTCATGCGTTTAAACTCAATTTTAATTGCAATTCTAGATCCGTAAATGAACGCATTTCAATGTGAACTCAATCAATAAAACGACTAAAATTTCCATATATAATTTATAATGCAATTGTCTAGGAAGCTGTCTGGACGGCTGGCAGCTCATTAGTAAAATAACTGACATTTGACGGCAGCTGAGAAAGTTGATATTTGTGGGGAAATTAGTTATGCACCAAAATGCAATAAGCAAGTAAATAGGTTTAGACAATTGGGTAAGTGGGTGTTTCCATTTGTGCATAACTAACTTGCGGTGAAACGCCAAAGTAAACTTAAGGAAAAAAACGAGTTTACAACTAGAATGTTTTAACCCAACTCAAACTAGTCCAGAAAAGATAAAATTTGTTTTGACAAATATTAAAATTTTTTAAAGAATACTGGAGGCTCAGAGTTGAAAAAATCAGTTGACCTTCTTTCACTTTGCAATGCGCATTAAAGTCAATTGACTTGATTTCCATTGAACTTATTACCCATCACCAAAGAGACAGTTGGCGCCCTAATTAGGCAGGCACACTAGTTTTTAAATAGTTCACAACTAGTTGGTTTCACTAATGGATAGCCAGTAGCTTTACAGGGGGATCTAGAGAGTCCTACACACAGCCTGGTATACAGTGCAGTGGTTATAGACAAAGGTAGTAAGTAACAAGTTTTTTTTTATGATTTAAGGCAGCAGCCAATTTGTGATTGACTTTGAGCGTGGGTGCGCAATTTTCATAAAGTCTAACTGTAATTGGATATATTCGTTATGAATCGTTACACCGCAAAAAATTTATGTTTAAATTTTAACAATTATTTAAGCATTTATTTTTAGCAATTACAGAGTTTTTGATCCATTTTTTTAACTTCACTCGCTTTATGCTTTATGCACAATTGGAGAACAGGTTATCAATTACTAGCTGACCCGGCAAACTTCATTCTGCCCAAAATAGATTTTTTTATTAATTTCATTTCAAAAATGGTTATTACACCGGTTTTTTTTTAATAGAAAATTAACGATTTTTCACTTCATTGCGTACACATTTGTATAGTGAAATATGGTGTTTATTTGTTGGCAAAGAGATCCAAATCATTTCGGCCATTATAGTGTCATCTATTTCCCATACAATAAACGCCTTACCCAGATTTTACATAGAATTTTCAAAAGGCAGTAAACTTTAAACTTGAGTATGTCAAATCAATTTCGGAGTCACTTACATCCATTTGGTTCTAAACCCTTTATATATAATTTTAGTATTCAAATTAAGGCTGCACGATACACAAAATTTTTAATTTTCTGTCCCGGAGCGTAAATAAATAGACGGTTTTCCTACCCGGAAACACACCACATAGAGCTATTGATATCGTTAATCTCCCGCTCAATTTTCAGATCCCAACCTTAAACGCTTTTCAGCTTGAAAAATTAAGTTTGTATGGGAGGTGCCATGCCCCCTTTTCCGATAACCCCCACTTTTATGCGTAAAAATTGTTTTAATATCATATAGCTCTGTACCAATTTCCAGGTCCCTGCCTTAAATCCTTCTAGAGATATTCAGCTTGAAAAATTAAGTTTGTATGGGAGGTGCCACGCCCACTTTGTCATTATCCCCAGAGGTGGTAGGGATCGATTCCATATAACCCCTTACCAAGTTTCGATAGTCTAACAAAAATACTTCCAGAGATATCGACTAAGAAGTATTTCATTCGTATGGGAGGTGCCACGCCCCCTTTTTCGTTATCCCCAGTTTTTTTGAAGGTGGTAGGGATCGATCTCATATAATCTCTCACCAAATTTCAGTTGTCGAACATAAATACTTCCAGAGATACGTACATTGAAAAATTCCAGTTGTATGGGAGGTGCCACGCCCCCTATATATATCAAAAGATTTTTTAGCATGTGACCATCCCAGGAAGATATTCAGTGGGTGTGTAAAATTTGGTTACGATCGGCTTATTCGTTTAGGAGCCAAGTGTGTTCATAGTCAGATACATAATTTGAGTTTTATATATATAGATATACAAATACAATGATAAATTTGTATTTAAATGTTTGTTTTAAATTTTTATGAATATTTGCACTTTCATAATTTTTTTTTTTTGTTTAGGCTTTTCTAGTCTAAAAATTCACTTAAAAATTCATAGCTAAATAAATTTATACTCAAATTTTTCTCAGTGTAGTGCGTTTCAGCGACTTGCTAACTAACCATTAGATAGCCAATGGCATTTTTAATACACTTTCTGTTGGACGAACTGTTAGTTAGCGCACTAAATTGAGTTGTGTGCAAATTTGCAATTGTGAATATGAGTTTAAAGGCTTGCTTGTATTAACCCAGTGAACATTTGTGTATAATTTGTGAAGTATTTGTGAAATAAATAGAAGCTATGACCACTAAAAGCAAATCTTTGAAACGATTAGCTGTTGGGCATTAAAAAAAAAATAAAAATTGTCAATTGAACATTTAGTAGTTTCTCACTCCTCTTGTTGACTGGGTTTATGAAATTTCTCGTGCTAGCTTTTCTCGTAAACGCAGCTCTTTGTGAATTTGTTTACCTGCTTGATGGCGAACCTACTGCCACCAGATCAGTTACACTTCGTTATGATATGGCATTGGCTGTAGGGGGGCTCGAAAATGTGCCGGAAGAGAGTCAAATGAAGCTGCTTGCCAGGCAGTCGGGCTAGTAAAACTTGGTGGTAGTACCGGAGCGTACCAAATGGACTTCTTAATAATCGACTAAAACCTTTTTTTTGATAATCGTTTTTTTTGCTTAAAGGCAAATCGGGTTTTATTCATAAATCGTCTCAAAATCGGTTATCGACTAAAAATTACTCAATAATTGTTTATCGATTTTTTGTTCACAAATTTGTTTTTTTAATACAAAAAAAGCCTTTTTGAAGGGCTAGTAAAAATATATTTGAAATAATTCGATAACGAAAAATTAAATATCGATTGAAATCAACTATCGATTATATATTCACAACCGAGTTATTTTTATTTTCTGTTTTTCCGACAGGGTGAATGCTAGATTTATATTGGAACGATTTTCCGTCATCCCTTGTCAATTTTTTTTTGTTTACAAACCGGTTTCGGCGATCCGCCATCTTCAGAACGAAAACTTACACTGAAGATGGCGGATCGCCGAAACCGGTTTGTAAACAAACAAAAATTGACAAGGGATGACGGAAAATCGTTCCAATATAAATCTAATATTCACAACCCTAGTACCAAAGGATTGTCAATATCCAATCAATAACCCTATTGGTTTGACCTTCGTATAGTGGACTTCAGTGCTCACTTTTGTATTGATTTCAAGGAATATCTTTTTTTCGAGAGTGGCAATCTCTTTAGTGAACATTCCTTAGCGGACGTAGGAATATTCAAAATTAGTCCACAACGTTTTATATTATATTGACTTTTAATTTTTCTAAGCTAGACATTTTTGACTTTACGCTACTTAGGGTTAGGTCATAAAAACAGCAACGCCAATGATAATACAAGAGAAATATGTAAAATAAAAACTTAAAAGTACATAATTTGTTTAAAATGCTCCTGCTAAGAAGCGATTGATTGGATTTAATGAGGTTTGTTTTTGGTGGATTTGTTAGTGATTTTTGTTTGGTTAACGGAATATTGCATTACAAAACTGGCGCCAGTCAAAAGGCATTAACATTTTATATAGCTAAAAAGTATAAAATTTAATTGAAATAAAATAATAATAAAACTATACAAAAAATAATTTTATCTCTCTAGGTATAAAGCCTAAGACAGCCATTTCCTTAATGCTTTTCCTACTAAAATATAATTTGAGCTTTAACAAAATCGCTGTTTCGTTACTCATCGGCCTCCTCTCTCTCTCTTTTTCCATTGCAGGACATGATGGAGTAATAAAACAAAAACAAAAAAATACAATACCAAAATGCGAGTCATTGCGAAGTTATGCCACTGATCGTGCAATTCTGTTGAAAAACGAACGAAGAGAAACCATTTGAAAAATTGGAAAAGCACGAAGAAGAGCTAATTGAAAGCTAGGACAAAGAGAAACAAAAACCACCTTCGCCATGCACATGGAAAAAATGCGACAAAGGCTAAAGCCGAAACGACGACAACAACAACAACGTCAATATGCAATTAAAATAGCAACAGGACAAGAGAAAACAACAAAGCCGCCCACAACAACAAGAGTAAACATGAAACAAAGTCCAATAACAACAACAACAACAACACCAATATTGTTATCTTTAGACAAGGAATTCGTGAGCTCAATGGCAGTTGTTGCAGACGACATTGATGATATTTCAACATTTGTTGTTGTTGGCGATGGCATCTGCAACGGTGGTGGTGGTGGTGGTGGTGTTGATGATGAAAATTTGATGATGGGTTGTTGTTGTACAAGCGAACAATTTTTTACTAGCCATTGGCAGGAGCAAAGCCAGTCACGGCTGTTAACAGTCCCATCTTCACAACAACCAAAGCACCAACAATATTCACGGCAACATACACAACAACAACAACAACGACGGCGACATTATGAGCATATGCAGCGAAAGTTACGACCATGGCCAGGACAACGGTCAAAGTTCAGCGTTTGGTTGTTAACAATTGTGTTCATCGTTGTTATTTGTTTGGTGCAGAGCGCACAGACCGGTAGTTTGTTTGGTAAGTGGTTTTTATTTTTCGTTTTTTTTTTTCATTATTGTTGTTGGTATGAAAAAAAAATTAGAGGATCCTTCTCATGGGTAGAAGGCAGGAATCGCATTTATTAGCTTTTTTTCGAATGGTTTGAAATACATAGTACCAAAAACCTTTCTGAAATTATACCGGAAAACTTCCGGTCCAGAGAAATGCTCTAAAATACCTGAACTCAGTATCGAAATGATTTCGAAAAAGTCACCTCTGAAATGATACCGGAATAGCCCTAAAAAAATTGGTCTTAAAAAAATTTAGAAATACAATGTCAAATAGTTCCAAAATGATCCTAAAATCGTATTGAAATTATACCGAAAAGGCCTCGAAAAATACCCAAAAAGCACCGAAAGCAGTATCGAAATTATTCCGAAAATGTCTGGAAATGATACCGTGAAAGTTCTTAAACAAACTCTGCACAATTTTTCTTATTTTTGTTGCATAGTTCCAAAATTTTAGTAATATTTCAACTGGTACGAGTTTTATATTACAAGTCATAACCGTTTTCGATCCCTGATGTAAGCCATCTTAGTCAAACCCGTACTCGATTAGGTTTTTCTCATTTACACACAAAATGCGAAATAAATAAATAAATTAAAATAAAGTTAAATAAACAACGATCTTGTGCGAGTAAAGTCGTAAAATCCAAATAGCGACAAGCGAAGCGCATTGATTTACGATTGACTCAAATGATAAACGCACGACTTCGACTACAAGCATCGATCTAAGCTTTGTTGCTGTACGATTGTTGACGTTGTTGTCGTTGTTGTCGTTGTTGACAAACGAACGAGCAAACATTTTGATTAAGTCGCCGATATTTAAATGTAAATTTTTTTGCACGGAAATTGCATACTCGCAGCATCGAATTAAAATAGCTTTGAACCAAGAACAAAACTAGTTGCATTGGACACTTTTTTTTTTATTAAGAGTGAAATTGGAGTAAATCCACATATGTATTTTAATAATGCAACGAAAATAAAAAATAGTAGCAGAATATTGTAATAGAATTTATATAACATACATTCAAATATTGAGGTTAATTATTTTCTTGCCTTATCGACAGAGACTTTTCTGTTTGATTAAGGTATGCTTGCGGTATCATTTTGGGACTTCCTCGGACCGTGTTTTGAATTTTCCGGCATCGTTTCAGAATCACTTGGGACTGTGCTCAGAAATCTTTCGTTCCCTTTTTTAATCATTGTCGGATTAGTTTGGCATTGTTCTGATATTTTTTTGGGATCTTTTGGAAATAATGTTGGAACTTTTTCGTAACCAATTTTTGTGATCATTTTGCGCCTTTTTCGATATTTCATATGGTTTTTGGTGGCCTTCATGAACACGAAATGGTATAATAACTTAGGTTATGAAGTTAAACTAAATAACCACTAAATTGTAGAGATATCTAGGTTAAGTTTTATATGGGACCGCAATTTTATCATATTTTAATTATTTTTCGGAACACACAAAATCGGAAGAATATAGCATAAAGCGCTCATACAATCGTTTGGTCCGACAAACGGTGAAGCTCGTGATTCGTATTCATGAAAGCCTTCCGCATTCACTCCATAACCTAATTATTCTCCCCGCTGCACCGTTAAACATACACAACTTTTTTCATATTTATTAACTATATATGTACATATATAGCTAGGTATGTATACATAATTTACTATCTTTATTGTTTGTATTTATATTTACATTTATCAACCAACAACAACTACGCTTAATCTGCCTTATTAAATTGTTTCTCATTTCTCCAACTTCAACATTATTAGAACGCGCTAATCTAGTATTAACAGCTTCGCGGAACTACATATCACACCTGTCACAACTTTAAACAAGTTAAATAAATAATGTCGCTTTTTATGAAGTTAGCTGTCTTCTTAATTACCCATGCATCTATGTACATATGTATGTCATATAAAATATAAAGTTCATAAAACTTTGTTTACCGTTGCCTTCATGGCGCCTCAGCAAAGAACTCATTTTGATTAGCATGAAGCTTGTGTAACGTGTTGTTGTTGTTGTACCACATTGAAAGTTGATATATGTAGTCTTAAATAGGAAATACCTGTGTTGTTAGCTGACATCTATGGAAACATGTAGATCAAATCATATGGATAACATGGATCTCCCGCAAAGATATGCCTGTCGTTAGAACTTCTTTTCGAATTATGACTTACAATATGCTAGAATAAGCTTAGTCGAAAAGGGGCGGCCACATCTCTTTTTATACCTTTCATGAACATGAAATGGTATTATAACTTTGGTCCGATGTTTGTAAGTATGAGAAGAAGAAGAGATATACCCACCATTAAGTATACCGAAATGGTCAGGGTGACGAGCTGAGTTGATTTAGCCATGTCCGTCCGTCTGTTTGAACGCAAACTAGTCCCTCAGTTTTAGATTAATCATTTGTCGGAACCAGCAAGATCGGACCAATACAACGCATAGCTCCCATACAATCGATTGTTCCGATAAACGGGTTTTGGCCTATAACTCTTGCAATTAAAAAGCTATTAGAGCGAAATTTCGAAGGTTTAGTACATATCATAAGCGTAATGTGTGTAGTGAAAATCACCTAGATCGGACCAACATAACATATAGCTCCCATATAATCGATAGTTTCGATAAATGGGTTTTGGGCTATAAATTTTGCAAATAGAAAGCTAGAAACGTAGAATTTTTCAGGTTTGGTCCTTATTATATGAGTAATGTGTGTAGTGAAAATCATACAGATCGGACTTACATACATAACATATAGCTCCCATATTATCGATTGCTCCGATAAATGTGGTTTGGCTATGTATTTTTAAATTAACAGTTCTGGAGAGTTTGTATGTAAGTAAGGAGCGGACACTTAGAAAAGTTGTGCATATTCATGAAAGGTATAAAGACTTCTGCACAGCCGAAGACAGCCCTTTCCTTACTTGCTTTTTTTAATTGTTTTTTTTTTCGCATTTTTTCTTACAGTGAGATTTTGCAAGCAATACAAAATTGCTTCGAAATTAAATTTTTTCACAGATTTTGTTTTCATATTCCCTTATTAACCTTATAGAAATTTTATATACAAGTGGGCGTGGTCTTAAAAGCGATTTCATACATACATATTTCTGCTTTACATTTTCTATGCGTCGACTTTAGTAAAGATAACTCAGATGATTTTTTGATTAATAATTAATAATAGTTCTACAGTTTTGCTTTATGTTAAGTGGGCAGCCACGCCCATTTCGTAAAATTTCCACGAAATTGTAGTTGATGATGCAATCTTAATTCAAACAGCGAATTTGTTAATTATATTTGAGTTAGCTAGATACTGAAACAGGGGTGGATCAACGGAGGGTTTTCGGGTCAACACCCACCCAATATGTATAGGTTACGAGTACCAAGAATTCTGCATATCAAACTTCAAAATGAGATGTATCTCAAAATTTACGAATGAATTGGAATTAGCTCAGTCAATGTATGCTCTCTACTCCTCCGACTGACCTGTCTACACCACTGTATCTAAGTACATGAATACACTTATACATACATACATACATCTTTTGCCGATTCCATTCATCCACAACTGATCGATAACATCGGAATTTCATTCAATTAATTCCTTATTTAACCTAAAACCAACTCTCACCAACCACCAAAATTGTGGACAAAAAATACACTTTCGACAGCGCAACCAACAAAAAATTTAGATACAACAAAAAGGAAACATTCGCTTACAAATGAATGACAAAATTGTATGTTTTTGTTACTTTGTTGCTATTGTTATTGTTATTGCACTACTCCTGAATTATCGTTGCAATTTCCTTTGGCTTTGCATTTTATTTTATTATCGTTGCCACACACTGTGCCCTCATCTTCACTACATTGCATTGCCGCTTCTTTGAGTTGGATAGCCTTAAATCACGCACTTGGCCCTTTTCTGAGAATTACCAAAACCAAAGAATCAATTGTGAACCGTTGCATGGCTTGATTATGTTGGCCTGCATCCGTTGTCACAATCACAAGCACACTCGGACTTTGCGTCCCTTTTGGCTTCTTTACTTCGCTGGTGTTTTTTTTTGTTGTTGTTGTTGTTGTGGGCTTTTGTTGTTGCATTGGCTTTGCTGTGCTGTCTGGACGGCAAGTCGACGACGATGATAAGCATCTTTGGCGTGCAGTCAATGAGTGGCCAGCAGCAAGCAACCAAAAGAATGTCAGCCAATGTGCTCGTATTCGACTACATCTTTTTCACCTTTGATTCGTGTCCGTGTGGCATGTCGGGTTTTTACTTTCCGACGCTATTGGCATTGCCGTTTGAGTTTATTTCTGTTTCCTTTTTTTTATTTGTTTTTTTTTTCGTGTTGCCAACATCATTCGGTAATTACGGCGCTTCTTAGCTGGCGCTAGTATTTTTTACTGATGTTTTCATTTCGTTTGTGAGGATGGATATCTTTGAGGTTGCTGCATTGGTTGAACTTGCTGTCTTTATATACAGTTGTGATTATAAAATAAGTAGCGACACAAGAAGAATATACATATATCGTCCTCACTTTAAGCGTTGAGTTCAAAAATCAGCTGATTTCTTCACGAAGTCTTCTCTCTTTTGAAGAGCTACTTTTGACAGTTATGTACATTCTTTAAACCTTTCACTGATAAATTAGAAGCGACTTCCGAATCGTGGTACTTTCTGATCTTGTTCCTACATTTCACTCTTACCGATTTTGCTTATGTACCCTCCGAAGGTCCAATATTTGTTCAGGTAAAGTTAATCAACGCTCAAGTACGCACTTTTCAGCTTAAACTCGTGGCTTTTAAACCAGACTAAATCTAATATATTTTTTTTAATATTGCTAATTGCTCATTAAAACACATACACAACAGACTTCTTTGTGTTATTCGAGAGATTAACTGCAATTTCTATGCACACCACTGTACACGCATGCGAACAAACCTTCAAGCTGACCCTTAACAGAGTAACAATGGAAAAATGTTGAATGTTGCTGCCGCACACAGCACGTTCCAGCGCCAGCGCCACTGCCATGCAGGTGGTCTTGTACTATAGCGGTCCTCTGATCTTTTACTATCTCATACACCTACTCCACCTCCGTTGCCAACCTCTCGCATTTTACCATTCAATATTCACTGCCTTAAAATTCTTTTATATTTAAAGGTTAATTTCTTCTTTTTGCCTTGGTTTGATGTACGTCGTTTTAAGAATGGATTGAACGGCGAGGCTTAAGAGGCCAAATTCTAGGCGATCATTCAGATATGCCTTAAAGAATTTCACCTGTTTGTATCTATGTACATATGTATGTATGTGTGTATATATGCATGTAGATGTATTAGTGAAACACAGACAGATGTAATCGGTACTGGCTAGATGCTAAAACCGGGTTGAATAGGACTTCCCTAACAACTTTCTGGGTGCTCGCTTAGCCATTTTTTTGATCGATGGCACTGCAGCTTGAGCAAACCTAACGATTCATATGGAATTGTTTATACCTAAGACGTATAATTTAGCCGTAAAAGGGAACACATTTTTTTAACTTGCCCATTTATGTTGCACTGCAGGAAATTTAATGGTGATCCCATCTCTGTTCAAGTAACCAACAATCAAAGATCTATACAGGACTTCTTAAAATCGGTTCTTTAAATACTCGAAATAATTCTTCTCTAGGGCAGTCGTCTCTGCATCATTTATGTTGTTGTACACAAAATATGTTAGCGCCAGTTGCAACAACAACTACAAAACAATGCGTCTGATAGTCTTATTTGCAGCACTTAAAGAACAATCAACAAAGTACAAACATTCAAATAAAAACACACAAAAATTAACTACATTTACAACAAACATTATGTACATATGTACATACATACCTAGTACAACTACAATAATGAGCTCAAATAACCGAAACGTAACGAACAACTTGTCGTTCAATCCAGGTACAGCATACCTTCTCGTTCTTAATTTGATTTGCTGTTAACATTAGTGCAACGGAAATTCTTTCGTTTACCTAATTGTTGTTTTACTTTGTTTTGCTCTTTTGGCTGCTGTTTAGTATTTGACTGCATACATACATTTTGTTGTTGTTTTTAGGTATACCTTTCCATTCATGCAAGTACTTCAACCTTGTTTGTTGATGAAATATTTCCACTTATTCACTTAAACTAAAGTGTTTTAGATGATAAGATGCGTTTCACAATCGTTTGAGACGTACCGGGTAAGGTGCTCATTTGTTGTTTTTGTCTTAAAATAATTGGCCATCGAGTTTGCAGGTATGTTACATACATATATGCTGGTAGTACGTGGTGCTTCACTAGGTGATTCAAGATATTTAATTGTTAGAGATTTTTTTTTAATTTTCATTTATAAAAATTAGTCATCTGGTCTTTCGATTCCACAAACTTTTGGCCTTAATTTCCATGGTATTTGATCTTATGATAGGGCTCCTTTGATTATTGTTTTTGTAATATTTTCGAACTTTCGAGGCCGACGTTTTTACTCCTTTGGTCATTGTTTTTTTAAACATGGAAACACTGATTCATAAAATTTCCATGACATTTTATTTTAATTTAATTTTATTTTTTTATTATTTTATCTATTATTTATTTTTTTTTAACTTTATTTCACTTTATTGCTTCATTTTATTTTATTTTATTTTATTGTTTTTTATTTTATTTTTTATTATTTAACTTTTTTTTATTTTTATTTATGTATTTTTCTATACATGTATATTTTTCACTTTGTTTTATTTTATTTCATTTTTTCATTATTTTATTTGATTTTATTTTTTTATTATTTTATTTTATTTCACTTTATTGTTTCATTTTATATTATTGTATTTTATTTTTTATTATTTTATTTTATTTCACTTTATTGTTTCATTTTATTTCATTTTTATATAGTTTTTCTATATATATTTTTTAATTTAATTTAATTTTATGTTTTATTATTTTATTTTATTTTTTATTATTATTTTAATAATTAATAAATAATAAATATAAATTAAATTTAAAGTACATAAACTCCAAAACTAAAAACTAATAATTTGTGTTGTTTTTTTATTCCAGGCAATTTGCAATCATGTTCCAACGAAGGTGAAGAGGTACAAATTCAAGAGTTGATCAAATGGAATTCAAAGTGCTTTAAATGTGCCTGCAAGGTGAGTAAAACACCTTGGCTTTATTTTGAAAAGAAATGTGTATACATTTTTTAAAAATTTAGTCGGATGCCCTACTTCTCTCAGTAGTAAAACTCAACTAGTAAAACTGTCAACAACTGAAAATCTACTTTGAAGTTTTTCGAAGGATGAGGAAAGCTGATAATTATGCTGGAGACCAACTTGAAACATTTTTGTTTGCTCAAAAGTTTCAGAAATTTTGTGCCATATTTTTTTGGGCTGTGAGAAAATGTCCTCTTTACCCAAAAAGCTTTTAACGAAAAAAATTCTCCAGCACCGAGTTTAGGAAACTAAACTTTTTCGCTGGTAGAAGTATAATAAACCGTAGGGTAGGTTCAATTCAAATTTGCCACAAAATATAGTTTTGTTTTTTCTTACAAAAATGTTAAACGATTTCACACAAAAACGCTCACACACATGTAGCAGTGAGTGGTTCCGCCTGAGGATAAATATGAGTCAAGTAAAATACAAAATATGTTGCTATGCGCGCACATACAAATATATGTACATGGCAATTGAAGATGAAAAAAAAGAAAAGAAAAATTATGAAAAGGAATTTGCTTTGAAAAGTTAATTTATGCACGTACACACACTCACACATACTAAGTAAATTCATACAAATTTCTTTGGCTTGTACTCGTACAATTAGAATGCGTTCGCTTATATCGCCCATCCGGTCGATTCACTCGATTATAATTTATCCTGCAAAACAGACACAACTTATTGCCAACTCTAATATTTATGCTTGAGCGTATATTTAAGTACTTTGCAAAATGTTAGTTATGGCGGTAGTGTATTTGTTGTTGTTGTTGCTTTTATGATGTCCGCCTTTGCCGCTTCTATGAGCAGCCAAGTTATTGACCCAAATATTTCACATTGGAAAAATTCATAATCTGAAGTGACGGCAGACAAATTGAGAGTTCGGCTTACACACACACAACAGAGAAAACAGTAGCATATTGGGATAAACTCCTAGTTCAGGACTGGATCTTAAGTGTCAAATATGAAATAGTTAGATAGTAACAAATGAGCATTTTCAATAAATTGTATTTTTGATTATTCTTGTAGTATTCTGGACTATAAATGTCAAGCTCAAGGCCAAGAATAATATTTTTGTATATGCAAATTATTACCGTTTTTATACCTAGTAGTGCTTCGCACACAAGGTATATTAACTTCATTCGCCTAACGGTAGTATGTAACGGCATAATCGAATCGAGATAGATATTGACTTATATATATCAAAATGTTCAGGAGGAGAAGAGAAATTGATTGAGCCATGTCCGTCCGTCCGTCCGTCCGTCCGTCTGTGAACACGATAACTTGAGTAAATCTTGAGATATCTCAATGAAACTTGGTATGCAGGTTCCTTTTTACATATCTCTGAACGGTATTGAAAATAGGCAAAATCGGTTAAAAGCCACGCCCACTTTCTATATATATAATATTTTCGAAAATACAAAAAGAGTGATTATTCAGTACATAATACACCTATAAGGATAAAATTTGGTGTGTACCTTACCGTTAAGGCAAAAAATAAATTTGTGAAGAAATGTTTAAAAAAGGGCGTGGCACCGCCCACTTTTGATTAAGTCAAATTTGGAAATATTATTAATCATAAATCAAAAACCGCTCAAGATAGCAAAATAAAATTCAGCACACATATTTATATTAATACAGGCAATATTTCGAAAAAAAAACTAGCGAAATCGGATTAGGTCCACGCCCAATTTTATACGAAAGATTTTGAAAAGGATCATGGATATATTGAATATGCTATAACTTTGCCTAAACTAGCTGTATATCATTTCTATTTCACCTCTAAAGTGTTCGTGGGCAAAGAAAGGCGAAAGCACAAAATTTTTGGAAAATGGGCGTGGCCCCGCCCCTTTATGGGGGATTATTCCACAAAACTTTCCATGCCATAACTCCGGTAAAAATTGACTTATTGAAGCGATATTTAGAGAAATTGTTCAACATATAAAGCTAACTCTTTGCTGAAAAAATAAACAAAATCGGTGAACGGACACGCCCACTTTTTGAACATAGTTCTAAAATATTTCTTCGTAAAATTAAAATCGCGATATTTCCATAATTGTATAAGTTATATAAATAAGATTTTACGCACATATTAGCCTTTTTAAACAAAACTAAACTGTAAAAAAATTTTGTGGATTTTGTTGAAGTAGGCGTGGCGCCTCCCACTTTTTAGCTTAAAAGCTCTGCTATTTTCAAAAGCGATTGCTTGGAATTTCAAGAATGTATTTCAATGAAATTTTGTGAGATGCTTCCCAATAGTATGTAGTATACTCCTGCCAAAAATTACGCAAATCGAATAACAAACAAGCAAGATTTACGGGCAAGTAGTTAACACCCTACTGCCTTTTTTTAAATTAATTTTTTTTATTTTCATACCTTTCATGAACATGAGGAAAGCTATTTATATTTTGTTATTTAGTGATAATTGAATTTACCACTCACAAAAGAAGTGTTTTTAATCGAAAACAATCAGTTGCCTTTATAACAACTTTTCCGTTATTAAAATAGACCTGAGTAAATTGGGATACCAAAACAGATCACTACTAGGTATTTAATGTTCGGTTACACCCGAACTTAGACTTCCTTACTAGTTATTTTTGTAAGTTTTACGAGCTTAAGACCAGTGATAATAATTATTAAGTATTCAATTATTGTTATTTTTTAATTTTTTATAGAATTTTTTTTTTACTTATTTTTTAACTTTTTAATTTTTAGTTTTTTTTATAATTGATTTTTTGAATATTTTTTATAGAACTTTTTTTTTTTAATTTTTTTTAACTTTCCAATTTTTTTTTTATTTTTTTTATATGTATTTGATTTTTTTTTAATTTCAAATTTTTATTTTCTAATTTTTTTTTAATATTTTTATAGACCTTTTTTTAATTTTTAATTTTAATTTTGTTATTAAGAGTGTTGAGAGTACTTTCGATGTGTAGGTTTATGAAGTGCTTCAGGACTGGAGAGTTACGTGAATTGTCCTCTATGTAGTGGTTCTCTATGTCGATACAAACACACTGGAAGATTTTTACAGAACAACAGATTTGCCCTCGCTCACACACACACAGTCATAGCGCATAAAACTTTTGCAAATTAACAGACGGAAGTCAAAGTGGAGATC
Source organism: Sphenella marginata (assembly GCA_951509765.1). Classification (NCBI taxonomy): domain Eukaryota; kingdom Metazoa; phylum Arthropoda; class Insecta; order Diptera; family Tephritidae; genus Sphenella; species Sphenella marginata. The sequence continues at coordinate 24,317,237 of OX608083.1, forward strand.
ATATTTTGCCTGTTCGATTATGCGAATTTATGCGCGCTTGTGTGTGCCTAAGTGTATACATATGTGTGTGTGTGTACATGAATAGAAATGCGCTGTTTAAAAAATGAATGATTTATATGAGAAAATCCATTTAAAATAGTGACTGCATTGAATCTAGCACGAACTCTGTAGTGAGCTTCGTGAATCTCCCACAGCGCTTAGACGTTGTTGCTATGCAACTTCAATTACACTCGAATACTTAATCGTAGTTATTTTGAAGGATGAAAATACAAAGGATGCGTAAATTGCGTTGCGTATATTTGGCGACTGCGTTCTGTGTCCAAATAGTCAGTGTACCAGCAAGTAAGTGTCTTGTAGGGGAATCTCTAGCTATGAATTGGTACGCGTCTAGTGCATATCAAACTAGTACTAGTTGGTTGCGCATCGTCATAAAATTCTTCAAATTGATTCGAGCACGAGTTCTAAATGACTCGAGCTCCGACTCTCTCTTTCGATACTTTCAATCCCGTTCGATTTAATCAAAATAACTCCGAGAGCAGTTGTGATATGTAACTTAATTACACCTCTTCTTGCAGAGCTCATTAGCACCTTTCCTTTGATACCCATATTATACTAACACATTTTTGGTCAACCTGGTTCAGATATTGGGCGATAACTGCGAAACTGGGTGATTTATCGAAATAAATTATATTCCATATATTAAGCTAGACATCTAGTAATGCAACAGTGAAAGCTGTATTCAATTCCATTCAGCAGTTTTTGTGTGATACTCGAACAAACATACAGACAGACAGACATAAACTCATTCTAGCCTAATCACATTTATTGCATGGTATAAATATGTACCAGCTACTGACCACTTTTGTATTTGTAGTGATTCATTCCTTGTGTTGTGTGCGTGTATGTCCACTCACTTGTGAATTGAGTCCATCCCAGGCCAGGGCCATAGTGCAATTTCAATTTATCCAAATACACAATAAAATAGCATATGCACATATTTACTTCCGCCATTCATTTCCTTCGGCTCGTATTTCTCGACATCTCTCTTTATACACACACGCACACACATATATGTATAAAAATTTTAACTACAATTCTATACCATTTTATAAATAATGTGATTTATGCTCAAGCAAAAGGAAATGTTCCGTAGGCAGATGTTTGGCAACATTAAATCTAGAGAAATATGAGCCAAATATTGCATATACGGAGCACTTGAATGTATGAATGGAAGCTTGCATATTAGAGATGGATGTTGGTTATGGCGATAGTGCGAACTCACAGCACCAATGACGAAATAAGCTTCCGAGAAGGTATGGGATCAAAAAGAACGCTGAGCTGAAATTGCGAAAGTTAAGGTGGGGTCTGCACACAGAGCTTTACCGGTTAGAGCCTCACAGTTGCTATGAGATAATGCCTCAGAGAGGTTCGAAGCTTAATCTATACCATAGCAGTCCAACCATCTTTTTACCAAGCAGACGGCACCTCGACTTCCGGAGCTGGAACTTAAGAGGTCACAAGCGCATTTTACTAAATATTAAGGACTCAGATATTAAGCCGAAGACGGACTACAACTGCCCGCGTCCCACTCTATTAAGTTCAAAATAATTAAAAATTAATCGTTATTGAAATTTTAAAAACCTTCGGTACTCAAAAATTGAATGATGGAATGAAGTGTAACGCGAACGGGATCAGCACCAACGGGATTTAGCACCACGCTCATCTCTAATGTCTATTAATACAGTTCAGATATGTATGTCGCTACGTCTCCATGTTTGCTGAAATCTAAGCGCAATGACAAATAGAAGAAACTCGTTACTGAAACCGAACTAAATGTTTGAGCTTAAAAATCCTCGAAATGCCAGTCACCAACATCCTTCTTTATTGCGTACATTTTTGGCAGCTGACGCAAGTCGGATAAATTGTGTAGTCATGCATGCCTACATATGTACATATGAGAATCTGTCGTATGTGCATAACGAAGTAGACTTGGATAGAGCATAAATAATTTGATATTTATTTTTAGTTTGACAATGCTTTAGTGCTATGTCCTATACCCAGTTATGAAGATGTCCACTTGCATAGGCTTTTATGAGGTTTTTTTTTTACTTATTTCTATGAGTCTCTTAGATTGCTTGGGATTATGTTATTGAGTTAGAAGACCACAATGGACTCGAGTCGAGTAGAGATTTGAACTTCGGGAGCTCACTTTAAAGCTAGCCTCTATCCAGCTATTCATGAACGAAGAAAGACACTGATGATGGCACAACGGTATAAATAGTAAAAATTGAGCTAGAGACTTGAAATTTGGAATGTACGCATTTATGATAAATATTAGTAAATTGTGTTTTTGAAATGGCAATAATTTCATAGCTTTTAAATCAAATAAATCAAATTCAAAGATAATTTTAAAAAAAAAGAAGTGCCATTTTCCCCTTTTGGCCAAATTTATATATGTATCTTAGAATAATATAACGTAGTATAAAATAATGAATTCTGCCGATTTTGGCCGAAAACGAATGATGCTACGTCTTCAATACTAACCTTATAAGCCACATAAATACAAGATTCCAAACTACAGTTTCTAAGTCAAGTGTGCATTCACTATACTACACTATCGTCTAAGGAGCAATTTCCTCAAACATTCAATTCAGATCAGTAATAATTAAAAATTAATAAATATTTCTCCCTAATTTATAAAATTTATTTAACAAAAATTTATTTAGTATTATTTTGTTTTTGGTTTTTACGGTCTTTCTATTTACATATATTTGTAACATTTGCAAGCTCGAGACCCAGTGAACAATAATAATTGGTTTCAATTATTATATTCGATTTTTGTGGAAAAATTGATATTTGGAGAAAAAATTACAAAGCTAGTCACAGCGATGGATAGGATTACATGTTTCAAAGTGTCCCCACTTATCATCAGATCCCTTTTCGGACACTGGGATATGAACCCGTGTCTGCATCAACGCCGCTGTTAGAAATCTAACAACTCAGCTATGATGCCCTGTGACGTCACGATGCATTCATCCCCACTTCAATTTTTCCTTTGGTTTTGTTGTTTTTAGTCTTGCCAACAGTAATCCTATCCATCGCTGTGACTAGCTTTGTAATTTTTTCTCCAAATATCAATTTTTCCACAAAAATCGAATATAATAATTGAAACCAAAATATGAAAAATAATCATTAATTTTTAAAATATAAATTAAAACGAAACTATGCATGATGGGAGCATGATCGCGCAAAAACTCACTTCATAAAAAAAGATGCAAATGAATTTTGATCGCTTTTTTTTAACAGACCACACTTTTGGCTATCAAATATTAAAAATTTGTGAGTGGCATATTTTTTTTTTTTTTTTTTTTCTTTAGTGCCAAAATTTTCCCATTTTTACAAAATTATTATTTTTTTCTTCTAAAACAAACATCAAAAAAAAATGTTGGCTCCCATAACAGAAATAACCTCAGAGCTCCTGAGTCTTCAGGCCAATTTTTTTTTTGCACAGGCAAAAATAGCATAATGAGTGTGTTTAAGAAAAAGGACTTTGAGTCGAGTGGGAGAAAAATTCTTTAGCAAATAGTGCAAGTGCAAAACTTAGCACTAAACCAATTTTAATAAAGAGTATGTTGTTCTAAAATATATTCAAAAATTGAGACTTATGTACATATTTCTTGTTTTTTTTTGTTTCTAATTTGAAGTCGAAGCAAAAAAAATTTTCCAGATTTTTTTTGTCAATTTTTCAAAATTTATATATGTAAATTCAGCGTCGAGCCCTGGTGAAAAAACTATTAACTTCCCCAAAAGGTGCAAAAATTTCCTATACACTAAGGTATTTTTTTATGAATATACATATGTAGGTACGTTGTTAACTAAGTCAGATAGAATACTTCGTAGTAGGCCTATTAAGGCAAAAATAAATTTACATGTCTTTTGCCCACTTTTGTTCTTGATTTTTCATATGCTCTGTAATAACTGTCGAATGGCCTAAAAAAATATTGTTTTACTTAAACTTACATTTTTCAATTATTTATGGCCACGTTCACTCACTGTCCAGAAAAAATTATATTTTTACTCTGTCGGAAATTGCAACAATAAAAAGGAAGATTATTCACAATTCTTCACATTACACCTTCTAAAACAAGAATAATTTCGTATAGAATCTCTATTTTAGTACGTCAGTTGGTTGGATTTTTTGTTGCTTAAGGACATACATATGTACATACATACGTAGCGCGTAGGCGTCAAAGACAACCTGATGATGAATTCATACAAGTAAGACATCCAAGTAACACTCGACTAAAATCAAGGATTCAACTAAGGTTTGACGAAGGCCAAAAAATCGCTCTAGTAGCAGTCGGACTAGAGACAAAGGGGGGTAGCAATGATACTGGTCTAATAATTGTAATATTAGGCGAATATAGAATGGAAATGAAACAAAACTATCCAACTCAACCCCTGTCAACTGTTTTTAGTTTAGCTTCTGTTTTTATAAAATTCCGTTCACAATGAGCTTCCTCTCATGAGCGTGCTTTCACTCAGCTGTTCTCTTCCATACATGCATATTCAAAGAAAAACATTCATGTTTACGTTGTCAAGGTCGTCAAACTAGTTTCTTGTGACAATCAATATGATGACGTTCGAAATCGTTTGACACACTTGGCGCCACCGCCACGGACACGTTTATTCAACTTTTTTTTTTTTTGTTTTTTTTTTTTTTTTCATCTAACACTGGTAATAATTCATCGCCGCATACATACATATGTATGTGTGCGCTTGTGTGTATATTAATCTTCACATCAATTAATCGTAGTTAAAATCGACGAAGCAACAACAATAATGTTGAGAAATTTTCTAGCAAAATAATACCTTGCGGCTATAGACGCGACAAGCATCCGTCTCATTACACAGCAGGCGGTCCACAATACGCGGTCAACGATCAGCGTTTATAGTGATTAGTAGATAAACATACATACATACATACATATTTAAATACATTAATGCTTATGCATATCAAAAAAAGTTATCTGTGGCGTCTGCGAAAAGTCACAATTTGCCTTAAGCTCCAGCTCTCTTGGGCTAATGTGGTCATGAAAGTGGTAGCGCTCAATTTCGTATAAATTAGTGCGCGGAATTCGACGCCGTCTTGCATGGTTTTAACTATTAAGTGCTCTAAAGTTGTTAGTGATTGGCTTTGGGCCTTATCGACAGACATTGAGATTGGCTTTTGACTGCTTTTTCTTGTTGTTATTCGCCGGCATTTTTTATGTTGGCGCGTGGTATTTGCACCGTTGCTTTTGTTTATTAATATATCACTGATACTACGAGCGGATTGAATTACGATAAGCTAGGCTAACACACACACGTGGGGACGGACTTAACGGTAATTAAGTCGCAAGCACTCCGAAAGGGCCGAAGAGTCTCAATTGTTCAATTGCGAAGAGAAAATCACTTGTTTCATCAAAACTCGAGGCAAAGCTTCTTCAGCAAGGCGCCACTAATTTACGTTAGACATTTCTCAAAATAATACGACTCGTGGGTGGCAAAAAGTATTTCAAAATTGATACATAGATGGTCGATATAGTTTTCATAAAATTAAGAAGTAGATGAACTCAAAACGTCTCCAATGGTCATCGAAATTAAGCAGTATCGATTGTCTGTGACGCCGGTTTTTCGAAGTTTTGAGTCATTTTCAAAGATCGAACGATGCTCATTCGTTACTAACGATATATCGTTTGCATCTCTAGCAAGCCATCGTTTATTGCTGCTGGCAACCCTGCAAGTGATTATCGTACTCAGCTAGAGTATTAATAAAGTGGGCGTAACCAAAAACTCTCCGGCGCCACCTTCATTGCTTACGCGCCTGTACAACACACACATACGACGTACACAACGAGCAAGCGTAGCGATCACTTCGCATATTTGATTTGTTATTGTTATGATGTTTTGATTTGCTTTTTTTGTTTTTTCGGCGGTTGTTTATTTTTATTAATTTCTAATTTTTTATTTCTCTAAGGATCTAATGTTTATATGAATATGTATTAGACTGTGCATTTTTTATAAAATTTTTTTTTCATTAATACATTTCTTCCCCATATATTTTCACTAAATCCCAATAGAATTCAACTACTCATCGTAATTCGTCCATAACCTCAAAAACCGAAAACAAAGCACTGGCTTATTTTTTTAAATTCTGATGATGTATTCGGATTCAGGAATCTGTGTTAATATTTTTTTTCAATAAGGATTGATTTATCCAAATTTCAAAGTAAAAAGAAACAATTTCCAAATTCATACCAAAATATTTTTTTATGTGGAACTGTGTTTGCATGGTTAAAAAATATTTTAACTAGTAATTATAGATGGCTAAAAAGTTGAATTTTTGCTTAGCACGCCATTACCGACTTATGAATAAAAGAACAAAATAACTGTTTTTTTTTTTCAAATTCTGAAAACTTGTTTGAAAAATAAATGTGAACTTGGCAATCAAAATTATGAACGGTTGTAATTTTTTTCTGCATTTTTTTTTTTTTTTGTTTTAATTTCAAACAAATTTTTAGGCAAACAAAAAAACTTATTCAGCATCGAAATGACGATCGGCTAAGAATTTATTATGGTTTAAATTTGTTTACTTTTTTATTTTTTGCTAAAAAATCCCATCAAGATAGTTTTAAAAAATAAAATTTTTTTTTGCCTAGCCTAATGCTTATGCCTACATATGTATGTATTGTATGTATTTCTATTTTACTTATTAATTTATTTGTTATTTCTTTGCTTGTTGTTGTAACAACTAAATTGCCCGCGGTGCGCTGTCTTAACACTCTAAATCGGCTTAGCTTTTGTTATGGCGGCGCTTAAATCGGATTTGAAATCAGATTCAATTTCAACCTGAGCTGGATATGAAAACGATTTTTGTAGTTTTTATTATTGACAGCAGCCGTAGTAGTAGCCGCAGCAACGATGGGGTCACATACATACTTGAATGTTCACCAAACGAAACACTCAGTACGAACTTAATTTGCGTGGCGTTTATTTGTTGAAAACCCGCACGAGTTAAGCCGCTCAGGCGCATGCGCACACACACACGCACACATACAAACACACAAAAGCCTCTTTAAAACGATCGTTTTAATATTTTTGCTCATTAAATTCATTTTTATGTTTATGAAATTATTATTATTCATAATGTTTAAATTATGGCTTCATCTTGTCGATGCCAAACGATATCGATTTGAATTGCCATAGCGCTAATGAGTACCATTTATACGAATATGTGTGGATATGTTTGAGGGTGTTTCAATTTGAGGCGATCGTTGATATATAAATCTAATATTTTTTGTTTGTATAAAAAAATGTTTGCGACAAGTTTTGATTTGAATTTTTAGGGAAATTTCAAGTTTGGAAAAAAAATTCAAATCTGTTATTTTATTCATAAGTCGCTAAGTGCTTGCGAAAAAAAAAACGGCAAGTATAAAAACGCTTACGAAATCTTATAAAATTCCTCACTGTGTTTTTTTTTTAATTAAACACCCTAATATACATATACAATAGATATACATAAATATGTGCTTTTATGAAAATATTTTTTTTTATTATTTGTTTGTATATAAAATCTAAATCATAAAGCCATAGCACACAATAAAAAATAATTACCTACATAAATAAGAAAAATATAAAAAAACTGACATTTTAATTGCTAATTTAAGCTTTCACATCAAAACGTGTATTAGGTCTATAAACTTAACTGTTTCTTAATCTAAAAATTTCGATTTTCAAGAAAACAGTCTCAAATGCGGTTTAAATATTATGTATGTAAATGAGAAAATTGATACACAAATTAAAATGCGCCGTGACGAATTGAAACACACTTTATGTTTTGATTTTGCTATAAAAATTGGTTGGTATTTAATTACTGCTTACAAATTCTGTTATTAGTATTCTTTTAACTAAATAATTGCTTTTATTTAAACTGTAAAAAGGTGTCATATATTTCGAAAAAGGCCTATGGTAATATGTTGTTGAAAGAAGAATTCAATTTCATGGGATCGTTCATTAGTGATGATTGTACAAACATCCATACATACCGACACATAGCTAAAACTATAAAATTCTCTATTCGGCTGAATATATGTATGTATGCATATTGAATTTTCGTTCGGATAACACATTTTTTAAATTCATTCTAAAATAAAACCTATAATCAACTGAATTTTTTAGTTTTTTTTAATTTTAAATTTCCTGTCAAAGTCATATATAAACTGGTCGCTTGCAAGTTAACATGCAAAATTGTAAATTTTATGGCATTTTGTTTTTATTTCCGATTCAAAATATTGTCAAAATATATATTTTTTGGGGGGTTTTATATCATCAACAAATAAAAAATTTTCTTGTGTAGAGATATGTATGTTTAAAATTTAGTTTTTTAGTTTTTTTTTTCTTAAGTACTTAGCGAGTTATGAATAAAAAAACTAAATTTTTTTTTTTCAAATTTGCAATTTTCTTTGAAAACCAGAAGTAAAATTTTGGTTTGCTAGATTTCTCTAAAAATTTTGAACGCCGAAGTTTCTTACACTTGCTCCTATTTTGTTGCTTTCAATTGAAAATTTTTTTTTGCAGATATAAAAAATTGTATTGTTATCGAAATGACGAATAAAAAATGGGCTTATATAAAGTCCAGTTTCCAATTACCTGCTTTAATGGTGAAGCCTTTTTTCGGTACGAGAAAAATATTATAAATCTTTGTTGTAAATTCGATATTACTTGCATTAGTTTCCCCACATGCCACATAACTCAATATATCTTGATTAATCTTATTTATCCAATTAAATTCTCACCCGCAACCACAATGTTTCTCTTATCTGTATAAGAGACTTTTCTAAATCTCTTAGCAACAAAAAAAAGAAAAAAAAACCAAATAATAATTTATTTTAATAAAAGCTCAAAAGCGATAATCATATTTGGTTTTTGATAAAAGCTGAAATCGCGAGCGGTATCTCTTTGTGAAATTTGCATATGCTTTTGTTGGTTGCGAATAAAGCGACAACAACACAAAAAAAAAAACAACTACAAAACTAAAAAGCGTCAGCAGCTAAACCCAGCAGTGAAGTGTGACATGTGACTTTTGTGGCATTTATGAGCAGAAAGCTTCAACTTTTTGGTTTCATTTAAAAATAATTTATTCAAATAAATATTTTATAAATATGAATAGGTTTGTAATTAATTACACAACAATTGTAAAATAAAAAAAATTGCTTATAAAAATTAAAGGTTGAAAAAAGCTCTGGAAAAGCTCAGCAGTGTAACAAGTGGGTTAAGCAAGCCAAGTTTTTGGATTATAAACATTCCGGAATTTTTGGGATTCGTTTTTCTGGAATTAGTTCCCAGTTGTCTCGTTCCTATACGAGTAACAACGAGTAAATACTCGAGTATCTACCCTACTCAAATAGCGATTTGTTTTCTTTGAAATCGATTATGGAGACACTAACGAACTCGCGTGTCAATTATTGCGTCTGGCTTTTTTTAACCTTTTCTCTGATAACTCCAACCATTTACCGGCCCACTATAAAAATATTAACCAAGAAAATAAATTTTTTAATTTCTCCCTTTTCTTCTCTTTTTAGAATGGTTTCGTTAATTGTGACAAAGAAAGTTGCCCCTCTATTGATGACTGCTATTTATTGGATCCAAAGACGCCAGACACATGTTGCAGGCGGTGTAAAGGTAAGCGACGTATGTATTTAATGGTTTTAAGCTAGTTTTATGCTGTTAAGATTCTTTAGTTCATCAAGGCACGCCTAGCTTTTCTTGGCGTAGAAGTTTTGATTGTAGCACCTCGTCGCCACGTAGTCCTCTTGTGGGTTTGAGTTAAAGTGAGACTGCTTATGATTTAAGACTCTCAGTTCGAAGCAACCATCAAAAATTTAATTGTATTCTTTTCTCTTTTCATTTTCAGGTTGTATATTTCGCGGCATACCATATGCAAGCGGCTCTGAGTGGTCGGATCCCGAAGATCCGTGTAAAACATATAAATGTGTTGCCAGTGTTGTTACCGAAACGACAATGAAATGCTTTAATCAATGTGACGATGAGCACGTAATACCACCGAAACCGGGCGAATGTTGTCCCACGTGTAAAGGTAAGTCAAGTTCGGAAAATTTAAAAAGTTTCAAAACTATATAAGATAAACATATACATATGTAGGGTGCAGAGAGGAATGAACTTGCTATGGAGTTATCCCTACTACCTAGAAAAAAAATTTGGGCTTTGTTCCTAACAGCTCACATTCCATCTTTTCACAACCACGCTCTTCGGTGTGCTCGGAAGGTGTTCTGAAATTGTTCAACTTTTAATCGGGACCTCTATTTTCATTGCAAGTTCCGCTCTAGATTATCTTTTGGCAGAAATACTATTATTAATTATCATTAATTTCTTCTTCTTCTCTTTTCAGGCTGTAAGATCAATGGACAAGTGGTTGCTGAGGGCCAAGAGGTAGTGGGCTCCATCGATGATCGTTGTATGGTTTGTCAATGTTCAAAGAATAAGCTAACATGCGCCAAGAAAACCTGCCCCATATTATTATGTCCCATCTCAAAACAGACGCAAAACCCCAACGAATGTTGTCCCCGTTGCACCGAACATCGAGAATTTATGCCCGTGACTGGTGAGTGTAAGATTGCGCGACACATTCAACCCTATTGCAAGTGTCGATTTGCAGTAGAATAGAAATTTTTCGATTTAGTCGATCGTATTTTATTTTGGTATTGTGTAACTTGATCGAATAAAAGGCCATGCTTTAAATGTATTTTAAACTTTTTGTCAATAATTTAATTTTAGTTCATTTTATTAGCACTTTTCAAATCAATCGACACGCCAACGACCGCAAAAATGCGGTTGAAAGATGGTCGATTGAGCATTCACAGTCGCTCGTTGATCGATCGGCTCGACACTCGCAATTGCTCGATGATCACTAACCACTTAGTAGTCGATTATCTATTCGTGTTCGACACTCGCAATAGGGGTGATTATTTGTTAGTTGAGAGAACTGCCAACCCTGTAACTACACACCAGCTTTCAATGCGCAAAATCTTATAAGCTCTTTCTCTTTTCCACTCTTACGCTCTTTCTAGGCAAATGCATTTTCAACAACAAAGTCTACTACGACAAGACACAATTCATGCCGGATCGTTGCACCAACTGCACATGCAGCAATGGCACCTCGGTGTGCCAACGTAATACGTGCCCAATATTGGAATGCTCGCCGGAGTATCAGGAAATGGATGGTTGTTGTCCACGCTGCATAACATCGGAGGTGCGTAGTGAGTGCATACATAACGGTATAACTTATATGAACAACGAAACCTGGAATTTGGGTCCATGCCGTTCCTGCCGTTGTACTGCCGGTAATATACGCTGTTCGGAGATGCGTTGTCCGAACGTCAAGTGTCGTTCGAATGAAGAGCGCAAAACTTTGCCAGGTGAATGTTGTCCACGTTGCATAGAGACTGCTGGCACTTGCACCGTCTTCGGTGATCCACATTTCAAAACTTTCGATGGTAAATTCTTCAGCTTTCAAGGTTCATGCAAATATTTATTAGCCGCCGATTGTCGTGAGCAAACATTCTCGATACGTTTAACGAATGATGGACGTGGCACGAAGCGCTCATCGTGGGCCAAAACAGTTACGCTGAAGATGCGTGGTGGTGTGCGCGTAAATTTGGGACAAAAGTTACGCATTAAAGTGAATGGTAGTCGTGTCTTGTTGCCATATAAAGGCGAGCCTGATGCACCAATTGTAAGCATCGAACGTCATGGTGAAAGCAATATCTTGCTCGTAACTGATTTGGGTTTAACACTCGAATGGGATGGTAATAATTTCCTACAAGTCACCGCACCCTCATCATTTAAGCAAAAGTTGTGCGGTTTATGTGGAAATTATAATGGTTTTGGACGTGATGATCTCAGTAGTCGCGATGGCAATAATCACACGGATGAAGAAGTGTGGCGTTTCGCCAACTCATGGAAGGTGGGTGGACCGAAAGCGTGTTCGCGTCGTGTAGAAAATATTGCAGCACGTCCCAATTGTAAGCAACGCAAAGCGAACACATATTGCCGTTGGCTGCGCGAATCGGAAGTATTCGGAAACTGTGATAATAGATTAAATCCCAATAACTATTTTGAGGCTTGCAAAATGGATGTGTGCGAATGTCCGAATGGTATGTGCCATTGTGATAGTTTTGCTGCGTATGCGCACGAATGTCGACGTTTGGGTGTGCAGGTGTCGGAGGAGTGGCGTAGGCGTACGAAATGTCCAGCGGGCGCATGGCGTCGTAATGTTACGAAAATGGCGCTACAACCATGGCAGTTGCAACAACGTTGGGATGTGGATGGTGGTGGTATGCAGGTGCGGCGGCGTAAACAACAACAACAACAACAATCACAATTAGAATTACAATTACAACAATTGCAAGAGCAAAATGATCAACAAAAACAACACAACTTTATGTCCAAACATGTGCCGAAGAGTCTGTTGGTGCGTAAAGCACCAAATCGAACGCCACCGCCGTTGCATTAATTGCACGTACATGTCTGTGTGTGTGTGTGTGAGCACTACTCCACATGCTCCAAACTAATAAGCTACATTAGGCTATGAAGTAAACAATTTACTACTTATGTATGTATGTAAGTTAATTTTGCAACAGAAAGAAAGCATATTGCTTTAGTTTGCTAAGCGTTAATAATTGTTCTCGGTGTATACATGTGTAAGTGTGTGTGTGTGTGTGCGGATGTGTGTGTGCGTGTTTTTGGAGTGTTTTGTGTGCTTTTCGTGCTTTATTTAATCATACTAGTATATAAATTTCTAAGTTGCATGCAGTTTATGTGTCACCATTTTCTATTTGCTTTCGCTTAGGTTTAGAATTTTTTTATTTTTTTAATTTTTTGTTTTTGTGTAGTGCTTTTAGTACCTTTTTGTTACTTTTTAAATAGAATTTTAGCGAATCTTCTGTATTTAAACCGTAACGGTTTCAACTCATAATATTAATATGCAAACACATGCCATCGCATAAGTACGTGCCCTTACATAAGTGCGCATGCGCATCCCACTAAAGGTCAAATTGTGAAAACGCAACCGTTAAATATCAATGTGAAATAGTGGGCCAAGAGACAAAATGGGAGGGAGTTGTAGCTAAAGAGTGTCTTCTTATGCAGTTTGGAACTTCTCCGTTGAGATTTAAAATCTACAAGTGTACTCGGTTGAATATTATTTCGAAATTTTTTGGGAGCTTCTGTGAATCATTTGAAGAAATTTTTAAATTATTCGAAGTAGTTTTGGGACTCAAGAACTCATAAAAAATACTTCAGAATAGTCAAATCTAATTCAGAAATTACAGAATTAATTTTAAAAGCGTCAATTGGATTTCAAAATAATCAATTTTATTTTAGAAATGATAAAATGTATTTCAGAGTAGTCAATTGTATTTCAGAAATCATAAAATGTATTTCAGAAATCATAAATTGTATTTCAGAGTAATCAATTGTTTTTCAGAAATCATAAAATCTTTTCAGAAATCATAAAATGTATTTCAGAAGAATCAATTGTATTTCAGAAATCATAAAATGTATTTCAGAAATTATAACTTGTATTTCAGAGTAATCAATTGTATTTCAGAAATCATAAAATGTTTTTCAGAAATCATAAAATGTATTCCAAAATAATCATAAAATGTATTTCAGAGATCATAAATTGTATTTCAGAAGTAAAACCAATGATTCTGAAGTATCTTTTACGATTTTTGAAGTACACTTGGAAAAGGTGTAGTGCTTAACATATCTGGAATGGCTTTTGTTATGTTATCAGTTCAGCATCTTTTCGTACCTTTGTTACAATTACAAAATCTCTTCGTTATTATCTCGAACTTACATTCAGGTTGAAATCGAGACGGATTGTAGATGTTTTGAAACTATTTCAGAAACATTTTGAGCGATGTTCAGAATCAATTCGGGACCATTATGGACTTACTTTCGGCTTATTTAAAGATGATTTTCAAGATTACTCCTATTTAAACAAAAAATTTCAACTTTTTTCAACCGAAAGATCATAGGTCATTTCTATATGATTTTCCCTTGAGACCTTGGTGATCGCGTTGAGATTTCAACTACAATAGTGTAATTGTTAAGCTACTATAAAAAAAAGTACCCTAAAAATGCATCTCTAACAATTTTTTAGCTTAATAACTGTTTTACTAATATACGAATTAAACTCATTCCATAAAAAAATCATATTTCCATAACTAAAACAACAAATTGCAAATCATTTTTTGTTGACATTTTATAATCTAAACGGCTTGTTATTCTCTGTTAAAACACAGAAATTAATTAAGTATCTAAATACTCAAACAGTTGTAGTGAATTTAAATTTTTTTCCAAATAAAAATTTACTATTAACTGCGCGAATCGTTTTTGAGATGAGAGCTCAGTTAACGATTTTTCAAAGAAAAAAATTTTAAAGTCTACAACATAAAAAAAAAAATTCGACAGCTTCATTAAACAAATTACTTTTAATAAAACATGGACTCCTGAGGGTTAAGAGATCATCGATAGTGTCGGCCTCTCTACAAAACTAAACAAATAAGGAAGCAAACTTCGTAGCATTCACGTAACACGAACAAAACCAATAACAATAATATTTTAAGTGATTTGGAAGAAAATCTCATTCGTACATTCATCTCGATTTTTAATTTTATTTTTTTTGTAATTTTTTGTGATGTATGTTTGTGTAACGTATGTGTGTTTGTATGTTGTTAGTGTGTGTTTGTGCTTTTCAATGCTTAGCTTTAAACATATGTATTTTATTTAGAAAATAAATTTTAATATTTAAATATATGTTTATGTAGCTTTTTTATTACATTCTCACATGCATAAAATGTGTATTATTGTACTCTGCGGGTACTCATAGATATATACATATATAAAAATTCATCGTTTAACTACATTAGACCGGTGAGAATTGAGAACTTTGGAAAATTATGATTTCTCTTGAATTTTAATGAAAATATTTGTTTTACATGAAATATTTGGTTATTTATTAAATTTTTGACAGTAAACATTGGCCTTTTTTTCTTCATCAGTCGGTTTTTCGACTTTCCAAATGAAAGTTTAATTCTCAATAAAAAATTTTTTTTACGCGATGTATGGAGTTATGATCGAAATAGCTACCGGTTTCTCGACTCGCTGTAAAAAGTTTTGTCAAAAGTTCCAAATTTAAGAAAAAAAATATTAATTAAAAAAAAAGTTTTAAAAAAATTTAAATTTTGAAAAAAAATTTCAATTTGTTACTTTATTCATAACATGACAAAAAACGGTTGTATATTTTTTTTGGTTAAACAAATTCGTACAAATTAAATTTTTTTATTTTTCGACCTAAAATACAGAACCTAAAGGATAAAAAATAAATTTTGTGCAAAAAAAATGAAAGCTCGGTATAGTTATCATTAAGAATTTTTATAAAAAATATTATATGTGATTTTTGTATTGGAAAGAAACTTTCTCGATGTTGCCTTTAATCAAAGATTTTCCATAAAAGTGCGTTTTCAAAAATAAAATTTTTGTGCTTCCCAAAAACAAGAGAAATCATACAGAACGCCCGGTTCAAACTACATACCAAGTAATTTTAAGCTGCACAAAACACACACACATATTCATTATTTGCAAAATTTTAAAAATTGTTAAAACCACTAAGTTAACAATTATTGTTTGTTTTGCTAAATAACTTAAACATAAAAACTTTTGTAATAAATTCACTTACTCATCACACATAAAAGAGAACAAAAATTTATTAAATAAAAAATAATTAAATACTTAAGTACACAAATAATTGCATAATGCATAGATTAAAATAAATTAAAATATAAAATAAAATAGGACTTGACTATTTCTTATAATTAATTAATGTACTTACTTTTGAAATAAAATTTAATAAAAATATTTATATATGTATAATTATGTATGTATGTATGTAAAATAAATTGTATTACTTAATATTTAATTACCTATGCCTATACATTTATATATATACATATATATATAATGACAACAAACAGTTCGCACAACAACAGTATTTTTCAGCTTAAACAAACAAACAAACTTTATTTACTATTAACTTAAATACTTAATAATATATATATATAAACTTTCATGTATGTTTGTAACTATGCGCTATTTAAAATTAAATTTAAACATATATAAAAAGTAAATATTTATCTTTACTTATTCAAAAGAAATGAAAATGAAAATAAATTTGTTTATTGTAATTTTAATGCAAAAACAATTCTAACTTAAGTTAGCAAAAATATAGTTAAATATCTAACAACATTTTGGAAACTCATTAAATAAAATACAAAGAAAATAAATCGAAACTAAAAAAAATTAATGAAATATTTGTGTTTTTATTTTTTTTTATACATGAGCGGCTACTTACTAAGCCTGGGGTATTTCTAACTTCAAGTTGGGCATCTGAAAAATTAACCAGTGAAAATTTTATTCAATTCTTTGCAGCGTGTCTTGAGTGATGCGCGTACAAACATCCAAACAGATAGACAAAAAATTCTAAAAAACGCTGTTTTGGCATCTACATAAAGAGCAAGGTAACAGCCCTTCAATGGCTACCCAAGTTATAATGAGAACACGTTTCTCTTGTTGGCTAGAGAATTCACGCGTCAACACCATCCATAAATGCAATATGTAGAGCATTGTGAGCGTGAAATGAGAGCATACGAGTACATCTCATTCGGACCAGCCTAGTAGAATATCTGGCACGATGTGAAATGTTAATCTAGAATCTAAGTGTAGGTCCCAACAAGGCTTTTATTTCCATTGTAAGCTCACATTTCAAAACTCTCATGCCATACAAATTTCAACAACCTTCGCAAATATCGCTTAATATCACCTCGTCAAATTGAGTTATAGCTCAAGTGCACATGTCAGGTCATTTCACTTTTATGTTGTTGCTTAAAGCAAATACAATTTAAATGTTAATTTTTATGGTTGAACACAATTGCAACGACGATGACCTTTGTCATTAAAATCGATTTAGAATCATTTCCGTAATTGCATTAGGCATACAGTTACGGTCAGAGCTTTAGCACACTTTCTCGCAATGACCCAGAAGTTTAAAAAACTTTATGTGGACTACCGAATCTTTATCCAGGAGATGGCCTAACAGCACAGTTTGTACCTACCCAGGGCCCATGTGCATAGAAATAGGGAAATGTCAAATAGATGTAAGGCAACGGATCTCATACCAGCATCTAATTCGATCAGCTGATTTAATTATGCATTTTTTTTATGTTTTGAGAGGTGATAATTAAATTCCTAAGATCATTAGGTTAAGCTCAGATTGCCTCTTCTAAATACATTTTTTTCATAGGACAGCAGATGGCTTATTTTGATTAATCAAAAATATTTAAATTGTAACAGAAGTTTACCACTTTCTTGCACTAATCTACCACGAATTTACAATTTTTACAATCCTACTACTTATTACAGTTTTTAAGTCCGAACACTGATTTTTAACATTGTACTCTCTCCACTGAAATGCGAGAAGACGTATTAAAGAGATTAGAACGAAGACTTTGGAATGAAAACAAAATGTATAGAAAAGTTCCTATTAAGGTTCCTATCCACATCTAAATTCAGCAGCAGAAGAAGATGGGTGAAACTGCGCTAATCCTCTGACCATAGCTGTAGCTGTTTTGACGACTGCAGTGACTGAAATTTGTTTAAATTAAATAATAAATAATAATCAACAATTGTAATTGCATTTTAGCTAATTTTCTTTTGAAGTATGTAAATTAAAAAACAAAAAATGAAATAAGTAAGGAAATCTAAATTAGAGTACAGCCAAATATTATAGCCCAGTCGACTGTTATCTTCTAATGTCCTTTTTAACTCTGAAGTTATTTTCACAAAGTTTCGCCAGATGAAACAGATGAAAAAATCTTTTCCACTATTTTTGCGAGCATGAAGTTTTTTCGAATCCTCTCAACAGAATTTACATATTAAGGCGTTAACTTTGATCTCTTTTTTATTCTTGGGATCAACGCGTCGATTGACGATATTGTCGTTCACATTCTTATCTATCACCTTTTATTACTCGTGCATCAATATTATAATCCCTTTTCTGCAACTAGGTATACAATTTATATGCAAACAACCGACGTAGTCACTTAAATTCATTAAAAGTAACTAAGTGCTTTTGGTGGAATAAATGTATTTTTATGGCCAATAAGATGAATATGCAATATATACAGGGTGGTGCGAAAATGGACAATGTTGCCTTCCTTAGTAAACTTGAAAGGCATTTATTTAAACGTTTGTTTAGGCCAAAGTCATGTCCACATGAGCTTAACTCATCCAAGCGATTTTTGTGTCTACTACACACAGTTGTGTGCAATATAATAGTAGAGGAAGTAAATTGGAAATTATATACTCATGCATATTGGATTGCATCGTTCCATCAAATAGGAAGCGCTGCTCTTAAAAATTTTAGTTTAAAATATAACGAATGCGATAAGAGAATCCATATTTGTAGTTACAAAAAGGAATTCCCAAGTTTACACAAAGTTCAGGGAAAATTTTTCATTAAAAACTGAAAAAATTTTAGCAGAATTTTAAAAAAAAATTCGAGTCTGTAGTTTTGCAGTCCATGAAATTTTCAAAAAATTCTAAGAAGAGCCGAATAATACGAAAAGAAACAATTGTTAAAAAATTTCGCTGAATTTTCAGAATTTTTTTCGTCTAGGGTCTTGAGTGTTTACAACCATACAAATCATAAACAAAATTAGTTTTATTTGAAAGAAAGTTTGTTTAAGCCTTTATTATTTAAGTTCTGATTTGCACATTATTTCAGTAAAATCGATTGGGCTACAAAACGGCATACTCAAAAATTTTAGCTGAAAATTCTGCAAAAAAAAAAAATTTCAGATTTTAATGGCAATTTTTTTAAGCTTAATTAATTTTTTGAAACTTGTGTGAACTTTGAAATTTTTTTTTATGAAAAGAGCCTCTTCTAGTTAAAAAAGAGCCTCTTCCAGTTTGATCAACGTAGCCTTATTCACATCTTTGAGGCGTGTACTCGTACCTTCTTTTACGTCACCCTGTGCCATTGTACTTTACAATCCCAATAACAATATTTAGTTGAAGTGGATGCCCTTACATATTTGTAGTTACATTTTAAAGTTATAAGTATGTCTGTAATTTATGCCCCGCTCATAAATCTCAATATTTACTACAATTTTTTTGTTGTTGTTATTGTATTTGTTGTTGCTGTTGGTATGTGCGCAAACTATAAACACCCAAACGTCTTTAGAATATGACTGTGAATTAGCGAATTTGTGATTTTATTTGATTTCCTTCTTTGTTGTTTTTATATATTTTCTATATATTTTTGCAGTGATTTTATTTTTTTTATTTCTTGATGGCGTTGTAAGCTCGAATAACGACGAGACACAATAGCAATAACAGCTCAAAGCTCAACAACCGATCACAGTCATAGTCACAGTCACAGTCTGTGCTGTGCTACGCGAAAGCTCATAAATTTGCCACAGTATATTGCAGATTTTTATGAGGCGCACACTAAGTGTAGATACATATGTATGTATGTATGTTTGAATACAACAAAATGCACATAAATATAAATATTAGTTTTTTTTTGTATTATTATTTTTGGTCGTTACTTATTTGTAAAATGATTTTATTTTTTATTTTGTATGACTACATACTCTCTTGCCCTTTTCTTCATTGTTGTTGTTGTTGTTGTTGACATTTGTAGTAAGTGGAAATGTGTTCCATTGTTAGCTAATTCTCACGTTTTGTGACTTGACTGATTTACGGTATATTTCTTTTTATAGGTACATTTTAAAGCTAAGATACATTGTTGGATCGTTATTATTATTATTTTTTTTATCGGGATGTTAAGGTATTAAGTTTTGGCGCTAATACATACAAACTTACAATTAGTTACATGCATTTTTTATGAAGAAAACTTTATGGAAAATATGCATTTTTTAGTTTTGATATTTTATTTTGTTACACATGATACGATGTGATATTTCAGTTCATTAACTCGCCATTTCTTTTCTGATAGTTTCAATGATGTGATATATATATTATTTTTTATATTTTAAGTAGACACATTTTATTAGTATAATGTTTTTATATGATATTTCAATTTGAAATTTGAGATAAAATAAATTTTTTTATTCGTGTCTACGTTTCTACTAATCGCTGATGTGACATCGCTCATTGCTGCGACATCAAGCGTGAGTGTGGCATCACTTGTTGGTGCACGTTGTTTTTTTCTTAGTATGTATTTACAAATTTATAAATAGTTTTAAGATTCATAAATCGTTGATGCGACGTGTATATTTATATTTATTTATTGACGTCTATGAAATATACATGTGACATAAGCTAACGATATGATATCACTAGTTATGGGCCCCTGTTACTCGATTCATTTCATGTGATTTTGTTTATTTTTTTTTTTTGGTGTTTTTTTAAAGCTTACAAAGTACCTAATACACATTAATGTATGCAGTACTTTGCTAAGATTTGATATTTTGATACATTAATTCGCTATTCATTTTTCGATATTTTCAATGCTGTGATATATTTCCTTGAATATTTTTATTAGCTCGATATCTTTAGTATTATGTTTTCATATGATATTTTCTTGAGTGCTTTGATTTGTAATTTAGATTAGTAAAATTGATATAAATTTCATTTTGTTTAATACTGATGTGATATGTGTCTGTCAATCGTTGATGTGACATCGCTTATTGATGCGACATCAACCGTTGATGTGACATCACTAGTTTGGGCAACAACTCCTTGTTTTTATTAATTTTCTCATGCATACTATACAAAAAAATATGATGCCACAGGATTTATAAATCGGTGCGTCCTGAATCGTTGTTGTGGCGACAGTCAATGGTATGATATCACTAGCTGATATCACATCTCTTGTTTTTATGGTGGTCTGCTGCTCGATTAATTTGTTATCAAATAATACAACAGCGGCAATTGACGCTTTATCGTCTGTTGATGTGACATCGAGCAGACCTGTACAAGCCAGTGATGCCACTTTGATGAACGATATCACATCAGCGACTGATTTCAAATCAAGAGGAAATGTTACAGACACTACGGGAATTATAGCCAAATTAAATAAAAATTTGTTTCTACAAAGTATCAGACACCTACACCCCCCTATTTTTGGCTTATGCTGCAACATTTTTAGCGTTCTTTGACTTTCTAATGGATCGGACTTTACCATGTTTGTGCATTTACTATGAACGCTGACGTATGTAGCACTTTGGTCTTCGCATTTCATTTTTGAAAAGCCATTGGACTTCCTTGTCCATTTATCGTCAATCAAGAAACTTCTTTACAAACAGCAACAAAAAAGTGTACTTGCACGTGATTGTATGAATTAAATAAATTACAACAACAACAAAAAGAAACACTTCTAATTGTTTCTAACAACATAAAAATTACAAAACCCAAAGCTATGTAACAAATGCGCGTCAAGCATACCGAGTAAGTACTACACAAATATTCGTGCAGATATGACTCATTTGACATGTAGGCATCTCAATTCCCTTAACGCACAACACGTTCTCCGAAAATGGGCAATAGCTGGCGCTTCAAACTGTCCACATCCATCGAACTAAACAAAGAATGCGATGCGATGAGTTGTGTTGATGCGCTAGAACACTTCCGTGAATCGTGTGCCAATAGCCTGCTGCTCTAAGATGTCAGGTAAAACACCGACACACGAAGATGAGTATGCAACTAGAAATGAAATGCTCAACAACGAACAAAAGAAAATGCTTCAATCGAGTTAGCAGCACTTTAGTCGCGTGCGCGCATGCGTAGTTTGGCCGTTTATGGTCTTACAATGCTCAACGTGAAGCCGCATGCCGCACAATGCCAATGCAATCGATCGATCTGCCGAACTTGTATGTGTGTGTGTGTGTGTGTAAATGGTTGAGTGTGGCATGCGTGGCGGCGCAAGTTCGCAAAATTGCTGCAACGCGCGCGTTTATTCAATGGCAACTTTGAAGCTTTGAAGCTTTGCGTTTGCGATATGCAGCTAATATATACAATATTTATCGCCTGCTGGCGCTGTTCGCTTGCTAAATATGGTCCGATTAATTGGCGCTATCATTGGACTGTCATAATAATCAAACTCACCTCTACGCACGACCAGACATGCGTACACATCTACGTACAGACCACGAGGGGCGATCGGATAGGTATGAGCCCTATGCAGATAACGACCTAGTTCAAGGAATTAAGATCCAGCGGCTGGAAAAAGAAGCCCGTCTCGGAAGGTATTTTTAGCGGAAGCCACCAATGAAAGCAGAAGAAAACGGGGGCCACCACCTACCAACCGAAGAGCGCTGTGCAATCCCTTGGCTTTTCTAATTAGCGTGAACTTACAAAGCCCAGAATCAGGTCGCCCCCCACCATAGTTTCAACCAGTTTTGCTCTTTTTGTGCTCTACGGCTCAAATTTAATTTCATGTTAGTTGAAATCAGACGAAATACCGAGCTTAGGTCCTTCACATATCAACCAACCTTCGTCCATACTGGGAATACATGTGGAAGAGGGCGGCAAAACATCGCCTCGCATACACCAGGGAATGTGGAGACGTGTTTGTGGCCAACTGTGTGGCGCCAATCAAAGCCAAATTGGGCAAAAGACATGCGATCAAAAAAATTCAATGCCACAATAGCTGTAATCTCTGTTAAGTTGGCATATGTATATGTACACCTTGAACATGATAAACATAAATAGGTTGGTTTGTAAATGGCTGGGAGTAAAGTGTCAAACTAAAACAGAATGTAACTAGTTAATAACTACTTTTTTTCTGACTAATATGGAACTAGTGCGGAAAATAACAAAATGCCCCAATGGCGTATTCAGGATTTTGAGAAGGACGGGGTCCAAATTTTTTTAATGAAATATCGGAGACATCTTTTATCCTCCTGATTTTGCTGTTTCCAAAAACAAATTTCTTGCTCTTCATTGGAGCAATTGTAAGGCATTCGGATTGGAATCCATGATCCATTATTAATCTCTTTAGATGCGGACTGGAGCCGTATGGGTAGAAAGTGGACTAGTCTCAGACATGTTAAATTTGATTAGTAATTAAAAAACAATTGATTAGATTGGTAGTTTTGTTTTTTGGATTTTGATTGGTAATGATTGTTTTAATTGTTTTCTAGAAAAGGTTATAATAAATTGATTACTATAAAAAATTTTTTTTTTTTAAAATCATGATTTTTTATGACTAATAAAAACTAAAAATTAAAAAATTATTACAAAAAAAAAAACAACAAATAATAAAAAAAAAAATTTAAAAAAGTAAAAACATAAGAATTTCCAAAAAAAATTTCAAAAAATAAAAATTGATCAAAAAAATTAAAAAATACCAAAAAAATTTTTTAAAAATTATAAACAAAATATCAAAAAAATTTTTAAAAGCTATCAATAAATTATCAAAAAAATAAAATTTATGAACAAAAAAAATCGAAAATAATAAAAAAATTTTAATTTACCAAAAAATAAAAAGTTTTATATTATTGTTATTAAAATTAAAAATAAAATTAAGAAAAATTTTGAAAAGCTATGTATCAACAAAATTTCAAAAAAAAAATGTTAAAAAGTTAACAACAAAAAATCAAAAAAAAAAATCGAAAATAATAAAAACAAAGAAAATTTATCAAAAAATAAAAAGTTTTTTATTATTATTATTAAAATTACAAATGAAATGAAAAAAAAATTTTAAAAAGTTATCAACAAATTATGAAAGAAATCAAATTATTTAATTATCTATTAAAAAAATCGAAAATAATAAAAAATATTCAAATTTATCAAAAAATCAAAGACTTTAAAAAAACTTAAAAATTGTTCACAAAAAGAAATTTATATTATCAAAAAAAATGAACAAAATAAAAAAACATCAATAAAATATCAAAAATTATCAAAAAAAAAAAAACTTCAAAAATAAGAAATTATAAAAAATTATCAAAAAAAAAAAAGATAAATTAATAAAAGGAAACAAAACAAAAGTAATAAAAAAAATTATGATTATGATTCTTGATTATTTTTTAATTAATTGGAAAATAATGATTAAAAATGTAAAGTAATGGATTCTCCGGAAAATAATCAATAAAATCGGTAATCCTTTAGATTACTAACACAGTATTGAGTGTAGATGGTTACAACTGGTCTTTAAACGGGACATGCTCAAAAAATGTGAGCAGCTCAACCCATATAGAAAGAACAAAACTGGCATTAGTCGCATGCTCCTTTGCGACTCATCTCGAACTGATCTTAGGCTAAACTACTTTTATGCAGGGTAGTCACTGATTTTTCTACTTGGTGTGTGCAGTATGTATTTATGTTCTTGCAATATTGGACTATCAATTACAGTTGTTAATGAATTTCTAAAGAAATTGAATTATAAACGATATCCATATCGGTACAATGCAGGCTAATTATATGATACGATACTTGCGCACATACATACATACCTACATGCGAAGATAGAGCTTTTGATTGGTGCTGAACATTTCTGTTAACATAAATATAATAACAATCGTATGTTGGTTAGGTTGAATCGTTAGACCACACAAGGAGATGGGACGTTCATAGTTGGATGCCCAACACACAAAGGCTCTAACCAAACGTAAATCGATACATTTTCGAGAAGGATATTGCTTTAGCTATGCAACAAAACAAAGGAACCACGCCTCCGATGGAAATATTATATTGAGAACCATTTGCGCTCTCGTGGTGTTTCCAATTGGCGACAGTTGGCAAAGAAGTTCGGATGTAATCGAAATTAATGAGTACCACTTTGGTCGTTATATGACGTGAAAGATTTTAGAACCAAGTAGGGTATCCATGCAGTAACCTTCATTGCCGTGTCTTCCTTATGTTATTTCCAATCAATTGTGCACTTCCTCTTTGATTAGTTCACCCTCAATCTAGTCACCAATTTCCACGCAACGCCAACAACTCAATCAAACCATTTGCAATTAATTGGCAAACTCGTTCAATTACTAATCAAGCCATTGTCACAGCGTCAAGTTGTACTCGTATCTAACTTTTTATGAGTTTAAGTGTGATTAATAATTTCATTAATACTTTTTACGACTCAGCTACTTAGGTTTTTGTGGTGGTCAATGCAAAAAATCATTTTTACGAGCTTCATTGTGGGTTGATGGCAGAGACAGACACCACACATGAGACATAACTAACATGACGCGGTGCGACCAAAGAAAACGAAGCACAATACCCATCAGTGAGAACAACTAGTTATGAGCCAGAGATGTAAAAGAATGTATTCTTTTGCGAATAAATGATTCATTTGATTTATTGTAAAATGATTGCAGCCATTTTTTGAATTCTTTGACTGGGACTTAAAGAATGAAGTTACCATTCAGACTTTATTCTGCGACTTTGAATTATTTTTTTTATTCATTTTTTGGTTATTCATGTATTGCATTCATTGAATAAAAAGTCTCACTGAAGTCATTTGGAGTCATTTGAAGTCAATTTAACTGTGGTATACGAGACATGACTTCAGTCAAAAAATGAAGTCAGTAAGTGACTTCTCTAAATGACTTCAAAGTCGTGACTTCAAAAAGACTTCAGACCTCATTTTTTCATTCTTTAGTCAAAAAGCGAGTCAATTCGCTTCATTCGAAATTTGAAGTCATTAAATAAGACTTCAACTAATTGCATTCACATATGAATGCATTCTTTTACAACCCTGTTATGAACAAGCTCAGGACTCGTATGAATTAGGTAAAGACTTACCAAATCATAGTAGCAGTACTTTGCCTTGCTTAATCGTCGACCCACATTATTGGCCGGCAATCATTTAAAAATATTCTCTGAACAACTCCACTGGAGCGCGTAAGTATTTCCAAGAAGCAGGTTGGTCCACGATTTTTTCAGGCAACAGTTTTGTTCTTAACGCTAATGTTGTTGTTGTTGTTGTTGTAATTGTTGTGACAAAAATACTTCCCTAACTTGATAAAGTTATTTACTCATAAGCTGACACTGTTTTTCAGATTAAGTACGATATCATTCAAGAAGCTCTAAACCGTAACTACTATTTTCCGGACTAGTTCGGTGTTTGTTTATATCAAGATGGGGTTTTATTAACGCTTGTGTGCTTTTTTTTTTGTGTCTTGCGTTGCTATGCTCTCTATGTGGGTGGTGTTTACGATAATGCAATGTCCGTGAATTAAACCAATCCGCACAAGAACTGTCTGAAAGTTAGAACCTCAAGTGGATTAAACAAAAAATCAAGAAAATAAATAATTGTGAGTGGCTTGTGTTGTTAAAGTGTACTTATTTGTAAGACGAGTGCCTTAGTTCGATACATATACATTTGAAGTGGTCATGTAGGGAAATGTTTAGCTAAAATTTCCTTTAAAGAAAAACGTTTAGACAACATCTAATTGACGGTGACTATGTCATAATGTCAAAGGAATTAATGTCACTGACATTAATTAGCATTGCAAAAGCGCTTCTGATATTAATTTACTTTTACAAAGAGAATTAATGTCGAATTATTATGAGAATTAACATCATTGGCATTAATTCTCATTGAAAGGAGCGAATTAATGTCATCAAAAGCGAATTAATCTGTTGAGCACCTGGGTGACCGAGACTTGCTCGGTATTTTTCGAATTTGCCACATAATCTTACTTACCAAGAGCATAAATTTCCAAAATAGATTTGCAAAATATCGAACACTAAGCACAAAAAGTCACTTAACATACTTTGGCGACACCTGTTGTGTATTAAATATTCTGATTGGTATACGGCCCAAAATACCTTTCATTTGATGCCCATATTGCCATATCGACAGCCACACTGCAAAACCCCGTAAGTCACTATTTTTCCAAAAATAAGATTTTGAGCCTTTCCCATAGGTCGTGATATTTCACGCATTAAAATGCAGTCCAAATCGGGTTACAACTTCCCGTTTCTTTCCAATGGTGAAATGTAATAACCGTCGCTCATATACATATGTTATAATTCTCACAGTTTCTTCGCTCTCCTGAAAACTTTTTGGTTTTGAACATACAAGGCTTTGCAGTGTGGCTGTCGATATATTGCTTAATATTTAAAAAAAAATTGGAAAGGTGGCAACTCTCTAAGCTTCCTTTAGTGTCCACAGCCAAGTAGAAACTCTTAAAAGAAAGCATACTATCCACCTACCAAATTTCATCGAAATCGGCTTAGCCGTTCCCGAGATAGTGGTAGATATCTGAAGGAATAAATAAAAGGCGTTCAGGTGGCAATCCTACTCGAAAATATTTTGGTTGGTATACGGCCTAAAATACCTTTCATTTGATGCCCATATTGCCATATATTGCTTAATATTTAAAAAAAAAATCGGAGAGGTGGCAACCCTGTGGATCACCCCAAGTGGCAACACCAAAGTAGAAAACAAAGCATAGTACCTATGTACCATGTGAAGTCGTTCGTGCGATAGTAGTGGATATACAAATATACAAGAATAAGTCGTTTAAAGTTATAAGATATTAGCTTTGTTCGCTTACATTCACATTTTTATAAAATTTTTACTGAAATAGTGTTTGCTTACACAAAACACTTGCAGCGAGAGAGCGCATTTTGACCTTTCATTGACAGAGAGAGCTACAGGTTTTTACTAAGAGAACTCCGTAAAACTTGCAAGTGAAAAACAGCTGACCCTGACAAGGGAAAGCAACAACAAAAATTTAAAAATGTGAACTATTAACCAATCAAAATGTCAACAGCTGTTTTTACTGACTCATTTTCGGTTGAAACATGTACTTTTTGAATTTCGAGAGAGTTTTTTCATTCTACACTTACATATGTACACTTTTTGAAAGTTTTGTACGCGAACAAAGCCCTCAAGTCACCCTCATTGACATCTACAAACTTAGCTGCAAATAATTTGCGTTCGACATTAACATTCCTACAGGGTGTAACAAAGTAAATCTGGGCGGTCATACAAATCGCACGCGTTGTTGGTTGCTGTTGCGGTCGGTAATTAACGCCCTGATCAAGATATAGGCATACTTAGATTTTATATCTATGTAGCTATGTACACGTTTATATGTATGTAGATTACATGAGTAATATAAATAAATATGTAATTGCTGAAATGACTGCATCAGCAGAAAGTGAAATTGACCCTGTCATATGGTTTGAGTCAATTTTTCACTTCAAGAAGTAACTCGCCATTTGGTAATCCAATACCAACATTAACTCTGAGATTTCTTAAGCTTGAAAACGTCTGTTGATGCATTTCATCTTCTACTCCTTCTTCTTCTTCTGACCATATTTATTGTTGTGCCACGGTTGGCATATGGCATATGGGGCATTCCAGTTTTTGCATGCATTAAATTCATCTTGAACTTGTTTGTTTGCACTTTTGTGGCAGTTGCAGTCAACAATAAACATGCAGCAACAACAAATATTTACATATGTATATGTATGTATGTATGTTAGTATTTATGTGTGTAAATAAAAAAGTGTGGGTTCGATTGTTTTGACAGCCGTTGGTTACTCTGAGCATACTGGAAGCGTCATCCAGGCTGTCAGTCTTTACTTAACTCGGCTTCACAATTTCTATTTTTATTTTTATTTTTCGTTTTATACCCCGTTGTGGTTTGTAACGTCATCAATTTATGGACAGAGTTATAGAAAATGTATCAAAAATCGTGTGCTAGTCGGAAACAGTTTATTGAGCGGAAAAATTAAGTTTCTGCGCCAAACGAAATTGTCAATTTTGACATTTTAAATGGTTAAATTCTGAAGTTTATATTCACCACGGTAAATGTCAGAACTTTTGTTCGCTCTGTCAAATTTACATTTTTCAACCTACTGGAGATTTCTTTGCAGAAAAATACCAACAAAATGTGTGAAGAACGCTGTATTAGTAGGAAAGATTCGAATATGGAAATTGAGCAGAAACTGAGGGGTAGATGAAGAGGAATATACATATATTAGAACATGAAAAGGAATGCAAGACGAACAAGAAGAGAGAAAGGACAAAGCAAGAAGATGGGGGTATGAAAGAGGAAAACGAAGAGATAGCAGTAGAAACAGAACAATAGGAGGAGGGGATGAGATGGACAATTATTGTAAATTAGTAAATAATCGGCTAGGGCAACGTCGGCTAGGTCTGCTAGTTGAGATATAAAATGGTTTTGCTGATGTGACGGGTTAAAGAAGAATAAATGCACAAAGGACGTGGATGCAGTTGTTATGAGAATCGGTCGAAACCCGCTCCCACTTTACAAAATACCGTTCAACAAATCAACACAACCATTGTTAGAGCTCAGCTCTGTAGCGACTAGGTATACAATTCCCAGCTCCGCAATCACTCTCAACCATTCTTACTTCTTTAACTTAACTGCGTGTGCTTAGTGGACAATGGATGGATGAAACGTGTTGGTCTCTTTGTGTCGTTTTAATGTTTGCATATTTATTTAGTTGTTCGTGCCAACGTAATCGATGCCTTTTCAACAACAACAACAACAACACTTAACTATGGTCTACATAGAACACCATGGACTTTGTCGAAGTCAAAACAATAAAGCACAAATTGCAGTTGCATGACAAGAATTGCCCTAAAAGTGGTGCAACAAACAAATTTATGCAAATATTGAGGGTGGACAATGGCAATAATCATAAGGAAGTTGGTGTAATAAAAGTGGTTAGTGGTTTGTTTGTGCGTAGTCTAGGAAATGCTTGAATGAAACGAACGTAGACTAAAAGTATTTTAAGGGATTTCGTGAGTCACCAATTGATCCTATAAAATCGTACTCTATACCCATGATAAAGATGAAAGGATATAAAAAGTAAGATCAGCCACCGTCGGGTTTGTCATGAGGTGATGTGGCTGATTATATTTTGGAATGTCGGGACCAAAGTGTGATATCTTAAGCAAAGACGTCGAAATTCTGAGAAAATTTAAACCTGTTTTTTTATGTTCTATATTGGTTTCATTCTGCATCACTTTCTATCCTTCGTTAAAAGATAGGAGTAGCGGATGCGCCGTCAAATTGAAGTACCTCAGATGTAAACAATGAGCTTAATTTTGATGTGCCTGTCAAACGTTTGATAGAAAACATATCACACGTTGGGACTCAGCCTTGAAAAGTAAGGGTTTAACGTATTACAATATTCACATCGCGGTCCAACCTGAGCTATGTACGTGCTTCCCGCACCTTCAAGTCATCCTTTTCTAGATATTTGATGCTGGATCCCATAGTAGGGCTAGGTTCAGACGTTGACCTCAAAATCAACATTTTAAGTGGTTTACAGCGTGGTGTCATCGGGTGATCTGTTCATTTCCGTAGTACAAGTCGTGACTTGTTTGCTTTGCTTTTTTGTTCGGTTCTTCTGATTTCAAATGGATTAAAGAGATTATTCCTAATCCTAACGAAGCTCTTGGCATTGCTCCGTAAAGGTTTTTATGCAAGCGAAATTCGGACATAAGAGCATTGAGGCAGATTTTTATGTAAATATTACTGGTAAATTTTGATAAACGTTCACCAAAAAAGTCCTCTCTACTCGTCTTAATTATTTTTAAAACAAAATTAATTTAGCTGCTTGCATTTTTCTTAACTAACCAACGGTCATTCATAACAAAATTACAACATGCCAGCCAAATGATTCCAATTTATCATGTCATAATATTATTTGTGGATGTCTACATTGGGTACTTGATAGTATCTACAATTACAGAGTGAAGCAGATAAATTTTAATCTTAACGCATGCACATTAGACCGGACAAAAAAATGTTGTTTTTGAAAATTATGTTATTGCAATTTTATAGAATGGTGAAAAATTAACACTGAAAAAATTTATTTACTCTTAATTTTTGGAGGTTGATAATTTTTAGATTTTTTTTAACCAACCTGAATTTATCTTTAAAACTAACAAACGATCTAATGAAATAAAAAACTTAGCTGGTATGTATGTATGTAGATTTGTAGGAAATTTAATTCTCGATAAAGAATTAAATATTTTTTGATCGTAGGTAAGTGAAGTTACATTTTTTACAACAATGGTTCTGAATTTTTAAATCAAAAATGATACGATTAAAAATATTTAAATTTGTGTTAAATTCTGAAACTTCAACATATTTTTTCGCAATTCCATAAAATAATATCGATAATTAAAAAAAAAAATCGTGCAGTCAAATTCACATATGTACATATGTACATACTAGGAACACCGATTTTCTGAGACCCATCTTTACAATTCAGGTCCCGACTATTTGGAAAAGTGAAGAATTTGTTTAATATGCTACCCACATAAAAATTAACGGGGTTTTTATAATTTTTTAAATTTACCAGATGTACCCATTTCAGTTTTTTAATTTTTGAGATATGTTTTTTACTAAGCTCCCAAACATATTTTTCTGAAAATTTTTGGGCCAATAAAGTTAAAATTAATTCAAGTTAAGTAAAACAAAATAAATTTTTGGGAATTCAATACTGATTTTTTTTTATATTTGTAAAATGGTTAGTTTTAAAAGTTTATTTGAAATTCATATTATAAATAGAAAATGAAGACCTGGTATTGACATCCCTAGTACATACTACATATGTCAGTCATAAATAAATTACCCTTCAGCGAATGCTACAGCTGATGACATCACTTGGCTCACTTTGAGTGCATAAATCAAAGCACAAAATGGACAAACGCCATACATAACTTCAAAGCATTTATGTAGATCGAACTAACAAGCAAAGATACATACATATGTACATATGTACATATGTATGTATGTGCCACTTGATTATATTAGAGGGTTGAATTTTATTTGAATTCTACTATTTGTCAATTAAGGGACAAAGGACAAACTCTTATGGTACAAAACATACGCCTGTTACCCTGTAGCTAAAGCTTGGCCAATTGAGATGTTCATGAGAGGGATAAACATATGTATGTACATACATATGTATGTAGTATATTCAGATAGAAGGATATGAAGATTGCAGAACTTTTATTTCATTTTATTTTATTTTATTTTACTTTATTTTATTTTATATTTGTAAGTTTTGCAAGCTCGAGACCAGTGAACAATAATAATTAGTTTAATTATTATATCCGATTTTGTGGAAAAATTAATATGTATGTATATGGAGAAAAATTACAATTTTATTTTATTTATTTTATTTTATTTTATTTTATTTTATTTTATTTTATTTTATTTTATTTTATTTTATTTTATTTTATTTTATTTTATTTTATTTTATTTTATTTTATTTTATTTTATTTTATTTTATTTTATTTTATTTTATTTTATTTTATTTTATTTTATTTTATTTTATTTTATTTTATTTTATTTTATTTTATTTTATTTTATTTTACTTTATTTTATTTTATATTTGTAAGTTTTGCAAGCTCGAGACCAGTGAACAATAATAATTAGTTTAATTATTATATCCGATTTTGTGGAAAAATTAATATATATGTATATGGAGAAAAATTACAATTTTATTTTATTTATTTTATTTTATTTATTTTATTTTATTTTATTTTATTTTATTTTATTTTATTTTATTTTATTTTATTTTATTTTATTTTATTTTATTTTTTTGTGGAAAAAATTAATATATGGAGAAAAATTACAATTTTATTTTATTTTATTTTATTTTCTTTGATCATCATTTTAAAATCATTAGTACACAAGCTTTAATTTTCGTACTGGGTATCCAAAAAGAAAAAATTTAAATACATTTATGTATGTATGTAAACTTACAAATTGGTATGGAAAATAATTTCGTGTAGAATATGGACAGAAAAAATCAATATGTTTTGATGCATAAAAGCTGAATAGGCAAAGGCAAGCCAAATTTATTTGATGTGGTGATACTTAAGAAAGCTTTAAGTGATATTAAATACATACCCATTTTGGAACATTTATTTGCTTTGGCCAGACGAAAACATCAAAGTCAGTTATTTAAATAACATTTTTAACTTTTGAGAAGAAATGGAGAGTTCATATTGGAAACAGAAAAATAAATAACTTTCATTGCCTAGTTTTAGGCTCAACATTAAAGCTGCGCTTATGCTTCGCTTAATATAAAGCTTATATACCAACACACAAATCTAATAACTTTAGGCTTTACGATGGTACCCCTGCATACCAACACAAGGTATACCAACACAAGGTAAAAATCTTCGTATACATTTAGTCGAGCTACACCAAAAGGGGTTTAATCTCGTTCGGAGACTGGGACTTTGATTTTTTTATTGCCACCAGTTTGCTGCTTTTCAGATTAGTCCGGCAGCAGGCAGCTGTATAGAGGAAAGTCTTCTGACTAGTAAAGAAAGAAACCCCCTATGCAAAAATCTTTCGATCCCGTGTTCCTTTTCGTAACATTGAAATCCTATTGAGGATAACCTACTCCTTATGTCGATGTGGTGGTGAGCACCTACTTCGTGGAGTAATTTTTTGGGATACTCCTAGATGGAAGAAACGAATCTCTCCTAGGAAATTGCCATCTTAATTGGCTTACATTTCTTTTATAAATTAGGATTACTTTTGGAGTACTCGTATACCAATTAAGTAGTATTCTTCTAATGCTTAAACGGGGTAAGGAATGAGCTTATAGAGAGCTCCAAGCAGAAAATTGCTATTTAATAAACACCAAAACTGTCAACACAACTTCGCTTCGACTTGTTTATTTTAATTTATTCGCCCTCATAAAAAACGTCCTTATTTCTTTCTGCGTTTACTGCTTTTTGATTACTGTCTGCGAAATCATTGAACTGGCGAAACTTGTTAATTTTATGCAAATAGGCTCGTCGTAGCAAATAAGAGTCATACATTCTGTGTTTCTAAATATCTATTACTTTTGTCTGAATTTCTTGCAGCTAAGGAGAGATTTTAGAAAACAAAACGAACGAGACTGTCATTTCTTGTGTATTTATTTTGGTATTTTTTTGGAACACCCCGGCATGAATGAACAAAAAGGGTATACAAAACAGATTTGGTAGTGAGTCTTACCTACTATTTCACCCGCTATTTTTTTTCATTCGATTTGTTTTATGGCTCCAATACAAAATATGACAATGGACACCAACTTACTAATTTGCATTAAAATATTTTCATATAGTTACGAAAAAGCTGATTTTGTATGCTAAAAATGTGATTGACATATCTTACAATTTTACAGAAATATCGCCTTTCATAAACAAATTTTTTTTAGAACTACATTAAAACACTGGGCGTGATCCTCAACCGATTTTGCCCATTTTCACAGTAAGCCATTTAAAAATCAACACTATCACCTAATTTCGTTAAGACAAATCAATTTTGGCTGGAATATGGTTTTAATAGTTTTCTGGAATAATGTATTATAAAAGGAGCAGGATTACGCCCATTTTTAAATTATTTAATTTGTTACAAAAAGTTTTTTTTTCGATTTTTATATTCGTCTATAAACAATTTAAAAATCTGTTAAATAAAAATGGGTGTGGTCCTAACACGATTACATACATTTTGATTAGCAAAATTATCTTTTAATAACGATTTCCCTGCAGGGATATTTTTGATTGCCCGCAACATATGTACACATACATACATACTAGTATACACCCATATCGAAACCTGTCAACGCGAAGAGAAGAAAGTTAAAGATAGCAGAAAAGTGAGAATTACAATAATTAATTCAGAACTTAACAAATTAAACTTGGCTTTGGAGCAAAACAGAAAAAAGGCATAAAAAGAAAAAGCTAAAATAAGAAAATATTAAAAATTAATTAGTCGATATTAAAGTATAAACATTTTTAACGACTACGAATTAGGAAAAAAATTATAAAATTTTTTTATTGGTTTTGCAATTTAGCAACAGCTTTTTTTCGTTGTCCAAATAAGCTATCTTTACGAGAAAAGAAGAGGTGACTAAACTTTCAGAATTGCAATTTCAGCTTATTACTTTTTCTAGTTCAAGTGCCGAAATGTAGCGATTTTAGGGGAATGACAATTAATGCCACACAACTGAGTCCTTCCAATACGCTTAACCAAGTCAAGTCCGACAATTATACGTCATGTTAGTTCCTCTTCTTGGTTAACTAGTTTAACCAAAATTCGATAAATTTCGCATTTGATTACATAATTACAGGCCCATTAAGTCGTAAAAGGAGGCGTTAACATACATAAATAAAACACCCAGAGAACCATCATAAAATGTGCGTCGAATAAACTTAATTACAACTCGTAACAGTTTACATATATATTTAATGGCATTTTTCACACCCAATAATAACATAACCGATTATAAAGTGACGGAACTATGATTTGTGCTTAATATGAATGTAATTCAGTAAACTTGTATTTAAAGATTTTACATTTACATTTTTACAGACAACTACGTTCTAACTAAAGATGCTGCGGAAGTAGCTTTATTGCAAACGGATTCGGAATATGATTTTATAAGACGAATTAATCGGAACTAAAGCAGCTAAATAAAGGAGAAGGAACAACAAAATAAATAAAATAAAATAAAATTAAATTAAATTAAATTATTGAGATTTTACACAAACAACAATCTTGTGTTTCCGGCCTTTATATTTGAAGTATCCTGGTTCGGTACGAGCTGTAGACCTATTAATAATTTTTTTTGCAGTGTAAAATTATTGTTGTTTTTGGGGGTTTTTTTTAATAATTTTTTTTTAATTATTAAAAGTTTTTTGTTGAATTGAACAGGACAAATTTAGAGACAACCGCCATAGCTTTTCTTATAGATCCATTCCGTAAGTTGCTAACTTCACTCATCAGAGAAATTTTGACACGCATTGCTAACTATTGACCTAACAATACGCTGGGTGTTTTGCCTTAAATTAAATTAAATTAAATTAAAATGAAAATAAAAAAAATTAGTTAAATTAAAATAAAATAAAATAACATAAAAAATAAAATGAAATAAAATAAAATAAAATAAAATAAAATAAAATAAAATAAAATAAAATAACATAAAATAAAGTAAAATAAAATAAAATAAAATAAAATAAAATAAAATAAAATAAAATAAAATAAAATAAATTAAAATAAAATAAAATAAAATAAAATAAAATAAAATAAAATAAAATAAAATAAAATAAAATAAAATAACACAAAATAAAATAAAATAAAATAAAATAAAGCAATATAAAATAAAACAAAACAAAAAAATTAAATAGCATAAAATAAAAATTAAATAAAATAAAATAAATTAAAATAAAATAAAATAAAATAAAATAAAATAATGTTGTTGGATTTTTGCGGTCTATTTTGTTTACATATTTGTAAGTTTTTTGCAAGCTCGAGACCAAATAAACAATAATTCGTAATGAATTTAATTGTCAGTTTTTTTTTTTTTTTTTTTTTTTGGGATTATCAATTTTTCCCAAAAAAAAAAAAAAAACTGACAATTAAATTCATTACGAATTATTGTTTATTTGGTCTCGAGCTTGCAAAAACTTACAAAATAAAATAAAATAAAATAAATTAAAATAAAATAAAATAACACAAAATAAAATAAAATAAAATAAAATAAAGCAATATAAAATAAAACAAAACAAAAAAATTAAATAGCATAAAATAAAAATAAAATAAAATAAAATAAAATAAAATAAAATAAAATAAAATAAAATAAAATAAAATAAAATAAAACAAAATAAAATAAAATGAAATAAAATAAAATAACACAAAATAAAATAAAATAAAATTAAATTAAATTAAATAAAACAAATTAAATTAAACTCAATTAAAATAAAATTTAAAAAAATAAATACGTGCTACAGCTGACAAAAAAAAAATTGAACCGGAAGTACCTGCCTTTCAAAATCACAGCTTCGTAACATCACATTCTATGTTGTTGCCGCTAAGCAAGACTTAAGCCATGCGATTAGCTGAGCATTAACCGTAGTAAGCAAATGAAGAAAATATTCATCATTGTTTGTGCCTGCATTAAATTAATTAATATGTAAATAAATACATATTTAAACACACATAAAGCTGTATATTACTATAAACATATATAAAATAAATATTATGAATAGCTTTAGAGACCATTTGGTGTCATTATGAATTAAGTTGAGGAACATGAAGGTAAATGTATTCGAGCATCTCGTCAAGCGGTTATTACTACGCTGAGAATATTGCTTAGTTGATAACCAATTAAAAGAAGACTATCGACAATTTCCTATTGAGTAATTGTTGTAATCCAATATTAGAAACATATATCAAAGCGAAAACATAAATTATTTATGGAATGAACATATTTGCTTACATATGGATGAATGTCATTAGTTAATGTAGATGCTAATCGTATATTGATGTAAACTACGCTAAAGAGATGAGCACAGTGATTATCCATATCCGGTTTACAAAATGAGGGCCAGGCTGTTAGTTAGTACAAATGAGACATCAACATCAAGTTTGTTAGTGGGTTTAACTGCAGAATAGAAAATAACTTTCGATGTTCGTAGAGAATGAAACAAAACACTGAAGATGGCAGAACGTCGAAACCGGTTCGTCAAAAATCTAAACTTGACAAGGGATAACGGAAATTCAATCCAATATGCATACATCCACTTTCCATCGTGTAGAAAAATCAACAAATAAATCAAAATATTTTTCATTGAAGCTCAAACCCAGGGCAAGACCTGTCCGAACAATTTTATTTCAAACGAGGTTAGATACAAAATACTACAAACCATTGCACTCTTTCCCACACTCTTTTTTTACCGAGCCATATATAAGAACAAGTAAAATAAATTACCGCTGAGCTCCTTGGTTGACCTGAGATAAAACTTTCTTTTCCTTCCCCGCATCCGTCCAGCAGTATCTCTATCAATCCCCCTTTTTATTGCACTCCATTCTCAATATTCTTTGTTCAATCCGCTTTTAATTAATTGCGTGCTGTTGTCATCTTCTAGTTGAAGTATTATTGTCTTAACCCTTGCTAAAATATGTATCAAATATAAACTTCTAAATATAAACTTAAGGCCAGTTCAATCTCACTTAGAACTTTGCTGTTTCTAAGCCAAGCTCAATATTTGATTGGCGAATACAGCCATGCCATGATCGTAAAGAATTATTACTTTTTTTTTTTAATTTTAATTTATCATCCCTTTATTCGCATATTGCCGTGAAGAGCTCGTCTTTTTATTATTAGTCATGTTTTTATGTGTCAACTTAACTTTTTTTTTTGTTTTATTTTTTAATCAATTAATTTTAACAATAGAAAGATAATACTTAGGAAGATAGATGGGTGCGTTAAGCTGCTTGATACAGCGGATATTTTATGTTATGTATGTATGTAACAGAGGCGGATCTACGGGGGCACTATCGGGTTTAAACCCTTTCCCCCCCTTTGGAATTCAAAGAGGCTGTTTTTCAGAAACTGTCGCGGGAAAATTTGTTCTTGATATTTCTTAAACAAAATTTGGACCCTCACCTCCCTTCCCAAAATCCTGGATCCGCCACTGGTACGTATGTATTGTGTAATATTTATTTAGAAAAAAAAGTCCGTTAGTGGGTTGGTCAACCGCTCGAACGTGATCCCGCTCATACATATTTATGCAAAACAAACCCGAAGCTATGTTTTTTCTGATCTTTTATTTGAATTATTATACTCAGCTGCACAGTGTACTTAGAAGTTATTTATCGAAGGGTGGACTTAATTTAATTGAATTCAAAAATAGTGACGCCGCATTGCCTCTAAACTATGCCGAGTGCTCTAAAGTCCGCTTTGGTAAGCAATCAGGGCAGGTATTACTAGGTGGTCCTCAAACAACTGTCTTTTCTATTTTCACTTTGATTTTCGTTTCGGGCATAACCGAAGCTAAAACATCAACCCCGATGTTTGCCTAAATTTACAGCTGTTTATGTTTTGTGTAATCTCAACCGCACTTACATTTCCTTACTTATTAGAAACTTGTTCTCATCAACGGATTAAACAAAAACTCTTTGACTTAAATCAAATGCCAATTGTTAGACTATCTATGTTTTTTTTGTTTTTGTTTTTTTTTTCTAATTCCCGTGCGCACCAGACTCTTTAGACAAAGTGTCTTCATTATAAAAATCATTTCGATTTAGCCGCTCAATAAAGAAGCATTTCGCATTTTGCACTACGCTTGGCGGCGCGCGTAACACAATCAAATTCTAGAACTTTTCTAAGTTTTTGAAAAGTTATGAAAGCGTTTGCAGAAGTAACAAATGTGAACTAAAAAATTTCTAAATATTTTTTGGAAAAAATTCAGCAAAAGCGCGCAGCTATATTTGTATGTGTGAATGCCGAAAGTGTGAACAAATGTTAAGTGCAAGCAATTGAGTGAATTTGATTTGAGTTAAATTTTGTAAAAAAAAAATTAATAAAAAAAAAACAACTTTTAACAAAACTTTCTACATAAGCAAAACATTAAAATCTATAAAAAAAAATATTAAGAAATGTCATTAAATATATAAAGAAAAAGCAAAAAAACTGAAATTACATAAAAAATTAAAACAATAAAAATTTTTTTTTTTCATTGCATTTTTTATTGCTTCATTATATGCACCCAGCAATTAGCGGTT
Source organism: Sphenella marginata (assembly GCA_951509765.1). Taxonomy (NCBI): domain Eukaryota; kingdom Metazoa; phylum Arthropoda; class Insecta; order Diptera; family Tephritidae; genus Sphenella; species Sphenella marginata. The sequence continues at coordinate 24,356,902 of OX608083.1, forward strand.
GTTAAAAACATAAAATAACAGCATTTATTTCTAAATTTTATTAAAAAAAAATATATTTATCGTAAGCAATTAACGCCTTTGCAATGACTTCACGCAAAATGTTAAAGTCTCAACAATCGTCCAAGTTACAACGTCAGCCCACAATAGTCGGCACACTACTGTTATTGTTATTGTTAGTGGAAAACTGTTGCTTTGCGCAATATTCCTGGTGTGATCCGAATTTATGTGATGCGGGTGTAAAGCATTTGGCATGTCGTAATAATGGTGTAAGTGATATAAGCTGAGTTCGGTTAACTTATAAAAACTTGTAAAAATTGTAAAAGAAAAATTGGAAAAAAAAATTTCAAAAATAAAAAAAAAAAAAAAATTGCAAAAAAAAAAAATTTTAAATTTCAAAAAAATTAAAAAAAATTTAATCAATGTAAAAACCAAAAACAAAAAAAAATAAATCCTTTACTCCACCTTTTTCTTTGTAGAATTTTGCACGCCGCTGCGCTCACGATGCCATCGAACTAGATATTTCGGCATTTAAAGAACAATTTGTGCACGAGCATAATAAGCGGAGAAATTTCTTAGCGCTTGGTCTATTGCCTGGTTACTATCCTGCATCTCGTATGGCTACTATGGTAAGTACACAAATATACATATGTATATACTACATACGTGGCTTTGTGTTTTCAATTGCGTTTACCAGAAATTGGCACTATTTGCACACAAAAGACTTAGGAAACAAACTCGTTTTTTGTCATAAACATGGTTTTTAATTTATAATATTTTTTTTATTTACATATTTCAAAATATGACATTTGAGTTGAGAAGACTTTAAATGTCAAATTATTTTAAATACAATAACTTAGTTGTCCTTAATTTATTTTTTATTCAGGTTTGGGATAACGAGCTGCAATATTTGGCATCACTTAATTTGCGTACTTGTATTCTCGATCATGACTCTTGTCATAAGACGTATCGTTTTCAATATTCCGGACAAAATTTGTGCGGTGTTGTACGCAATCGTAACCCACATGTGAATGTGAGTGGAATAATCGATGAAGTGATGGGATTGTGGTTCAATGAATATCCACTTATAGATAACAGTTATATACGGAAATTCAAAGTGACAAAATATTTGTAAGTAGAACAATGAAACAAATTTAGAGTTTGGTTATTGCTATGTATAAGCTTCATGAAATTGCTATGGCTATGGTTATGGTTATGGCTATGGTTATGGTTATGGCTATGGTTATGGTTATAGTTATTATAGGATATAGGATATGAGTATACTAACGATTATTGTTATTTTTATTGTTATGGCCATTGGTTATGGCTATGAGTATGAGTATGTTTTGTGTTATATTTATGGTAACGGCTATATATATTTTTATTGTTACAATTGTGACTATGAGTATAACTTTTGTTATATTAAAGGTTATGGTTATGGGTGTGACTATGATAACGATTAACGTTATTTTTCTGGCTGTAGTTGTGGCTGTGGGTGTGAATATCCTAACGGTTATTGCTATTTTGACTGTTATCGTTATGGCTATGAGCGTGCTTATTGTTATTGTTATATTTATGGTTATGGTTATGGCTATGGGTATGAGTGTGGTTACGGTTAATTTAAATTTTATGGTTATAGTTGTGACTTTAAGTTTAATTTTTATTATATTTACGGGTATGGTTATGGTTATAGGTGTGACTATGGTAACGGTTATGTTATTTTTATTGTTGTCGTTATGGCTATGAACATGCTTATTGTTACATTTATGTCTATAGTTATGGTTATGGTTATGATTATAGTTATGGTTATGGTTATGGCTATGGTTATGAGTATGGTAAGGGATATTTTTATTTTTATGGTTAAAGTTATGACTTTGAGTTTAATTTTTATTATATTTACGGTTATGGTTATAGGTGTGACTATGGTAACGGTTATGTTATTTTTATTGTTATCGTTATGGCTATGAGCATCCTTATTGTTATATTTATGCCTATAGTTATGGCTATGTTTATGATTATGCTTATGGCTATATGGTTACGGTTAATTTTATTTTTATGGTTATAACTGTGACTTTGAGTTTAATTTTTATTATATTTACGGTTATGGTTATGGGTGTGACTATGGTAACAGTTACGTTATTTTTATTGTTATCGTTATGGCTATGAGCATGCTTATTGTTACATTTATGTCTATAGTTATGGTTATGGTTATGGTTATGATTATAGTTATGGTTATGGCTATGGTTATGAGTATGGTAAAGGATATTTTTATTTTTATGGTTAAAGTTGTGACTTTGAGTTTAATTTTTATTATATTTACGGTTATGGTTATGGATGTTATTATTGTAACAATTGATGATATGTTCATGGTTGTGGTTATGATTTTTGTGTTGGGAGCAGTTACAATCGAATTTACGTTTACAAGGAATAATTGCGGACTTCATTACGGTAGCGCTTACGGTTAACACCCTTACACACTTTTATATAATTTTTTATTTTTTTTTTAAATTAATTCATTTTCTATTTTTATTTCTATCTATTTCTTTCACTCACAGTGAGGACTATGGTCACTTTGCCGAAATCGCTGTCGATCGCAACACACATGTTGGTTGTGGTATAATCCGTTTCACACGCCCCGATGTACCCTATGTCTACATTTATAATATGGTTTGTAATTATGCGTCCATTTACGCTTTAGACACGCCAGTCTATACGGTTGGGCAGCCAGCATCACGTTGTGTGACAGGCAAGAATCCATATTATCCTGGATTGTGTTCTGTACGTGAGCCAATCAACCCAAATTATTAAATTTAAGTTTTTTTTCCATAGCTTTAAATTAGTAAATGTTAATGAGTGTGTTAAGTTTAAATGAAATAAAGTTGTTAATATGAATGTATGTTAATGTTGTTGTTGCTACTGTTTGTAATGACACATGTATGTTTTTAGAAATTTTCTTTAATAAAAATAGCTTATCATCTTTCTTGGTCAGAAAATAACCTCTAGACCAAATTTCATTCAGACGGGGAGCGGACAAGGCTCAATCAATTTCTTTATACTTGCATGAATTTTAAAACCAATATGAATACAATTGCTTTAAGCACCTTTTGTGGACAAATTTATGATGCACTGTTTACTTGTGTACACTGCGTATAATTAACATTATTGTTTTGTTATTAAGACAAAAGACTTAAGAAACGAACTCGTTTCAATGTATTATATTACTAAGTCAAGAACCTAATAAAAACTAAGTAATCGTGCGCCTTACAATTAATTTCTTCTGTTTATTTATTTTCCTGCTTATTTTATAGCACAAAACTTGATTCTACGAAATATAAAGAGAGTATTTTTAATGCCCCGGATTCTTTTATGTAGGTTCGTTTTTTTTTTTGTTTTTTTGTTTCTCAAACAAAGAACACAATAAATATAGTATGTCAATAAAATTGGAGTAATGCATCTCAAGAGCACTAAACTTTTAATGCTCTTATATTAGGAAGCTTTCCCTAAACAATTGTTATTGCAGATTATTGATTGTGCCAACGTTCTTTGACGTCAATACGAGGCGGCTTTTACGCTTTGAAATTAACGATAAAATACGGCTAATACTCAATCATTCAAAGTTAGCTTAGTGAATAAGATTAAAAGTGGTACGATATCGAATATGTCAAAAGCAACATAATTTGTTTTTGAGGACTACTTTTTACAACTTCTACGATTTATTCAGTTCGGCTTAGGCGATATCGAAAAAAAGAGACATGACCAGAATCTTGAAAGTTGACAGCGCTTTTCTAATTAGTAGTCGCTGCTCCTATAACGAATAATTCTTCAGCTTCAACGTCTTTGATCTAACTTTACCAAAAAAAAAACTGACGTCAAGCTAGTGGATGTATTCGTATCTTCCAAGGCTGTCACGATTTCACGGCAGTGGCGAAGAGCGCTACAGTCGAATCATTCTTTCCCCCTCGCAGATAACATCCTACGCAAATAATTTGCAGACTCCCTTTTTGCAAATCCATACATAATGCGCTCCAGCAGATAAGCGCTGGACAGGATTGAGACTTTTAATTTTGTTACAAATTGTGGATGTGAATATCCTAAAGGTTATTGTTATTTTGATTGTTATCGTAATGGATATGAGCGTGCTTATTGTTATTGTTATATTTATGGTTATGGCTATGGGTATGAGTGTGGTTGCGGTTAATTCTAATTTTATGGTTATAGTTGTTACTTTAAGTTTAATTTTTATTATATTTACGGGTATGGTTATGGTTATGGGTGTGACTATGGTAACGGTTATGTTATTTTTATTGTTATCGTTATGGCTATGAGCATCCTTATTGTTACATTTATGTCTATAGTTATGGTTATGGTTATGATTATAGTTATGGTTATGGTTATGGCTATGGGTATGAGTATGGTAAGGGATATTTTTATTTTTATGTTTATAGTTGTGGCTTTGAGTATAATTTTTGTTATATTTACGGTTATGGTTATGGTTATGGGTGTTGCTATTGCAACGGTTGGTGTTATTTTCATGGTTGTGGTTATGCTTTTTGTATTGGGAGCAGTAAATTTCCAAAGCAGACGCCATAGTGCACCGTCCATAAATCTCAGCGATATCACGCCATATTACAAACAAATAAAAAAAAAAAAAGAAGAAGAAACTTGTCGTTAATATTTATTTATTCATTTCTTTCTATCTTTCATTTGATTTTGAATTTGTTTAGCCTAAACTCGTCCACCGATAGAACTTGTTTCCAATTATTCAATAAAATTTTTTAATGATTTAAACAAATAAAAAAATAAAAAGAACAACAACAAATACTCTTACTGTTTAACGATTTATTACGTTTTTTTTATACATATTTAAATGGTTCTAGGTCAATATCACCTTGTTGGCGTCTCTGCAGTTAGAAAGTTGTGTCACTGAACTTGAATTTAAATGTAAAAGAATACGTTGGTATCGGAGCTTCATACGGCACCTTTCGAAGTTCCTCTTTTCAGAATGTGCGGTTAGTTGGCCAGTTTAGCCCTTTGAACGTTACAAGTCGCCGAGAGTGGACGGAATCTATCCGCCAGCGCAAGGAGAGGACCTGTTCTCACACCTGTTACGTATTATTAGGGGCACCTTAACGAACCCAAGGTGGAAAAAAGAGAGACTAGTGAACTAAATCCTCCTTCCGTCCAAACTGCTTCGTACGAGTATTAAAAGTGAGGCAGTGAACTTGCTCCCACGTATAGTAAGCAGGTAGATCGGATATCCGTTTTATTAAATAATAATGGAATATGAATTTCAATTTTAAAAACACTTCCTCAAACATAAGACAGATGTGACCAGCATTTTCAAATCTCCACCTGGTGTAATGACAACAAAAATGCCTTTTTTAATTAATCAATTTATCTTATATAAAAACATCCAATTCTCATCTCAATATAATAAAAAAATATGATAAATATTTGCCATCACACGTATCCATGTTTAAGATAAATAATGAGTGTGAATGGATTTTTAAATAATCATACAGGATTGCGTCGATAAGCTCAATTTCCGACATACTTGGACAGTTAAAATAAGATGATAGCATACGCGGTGAGCGTTAGGCGTGAAGAAAGTCACAAAGCGAAAATATTGAATTCTTTTTAATCAACTCAAACTACGCATATATCCGTCGTCCCTCTTAAGCGTAACATTTTCTTGCGAGTTGCAGAATGAGAGTTTCTTGCGCCGCAACAATTATAAAATACAAACAAATTGTGAAAATGCATCCAAACACATTCCGAACACCAAATTGACAGCACCCACAAGCCACGCGAAATGTTTGCAAAAAGTACGCTGCCACTATTATTTTTTATTTTGTATGGCAACACTTTAATAGCAGCAAAATCAAAGTATCACTTTTCGTGGTGCGATCCACAATTGTGTCCGCATGGAGGCAAACATGTAGCATGTCAAAATAATGGCGTAAGACAATACACAAAACATAAAAATTTTTTTTTTTTTTTTTAACCGTTTGTTTATGCACCTTCAATAGCAATTCAGCGCCACCTGTCCACGCGATGCCATATTAATCGATTTGCATTCACACAAAAGCGAAATTCTACACGAACACAATCGACGACGCAATTTTGTGGCGCTAGGCCAGTTACCCGGGTACTATCCAGCGGCGCGCATGGCCACCATGCAATGGGATGATGAGCTCGCTTACCTCGCTAGACTCAATTTGAAAATGTGCTATGTGGAACATGATGAATGCAATAATACGCCACGTTTTAAAAATGTTGGACAAAATTTAACTGGTGTAGCCTATCGCAGATGGGGTGTTAATATTACCGAAGTCATAAGCCGTTCAATGGGTTTCTGGTTTGGCGAATATCCATTGATCAATAGCGATTATATCGCAGAATTCAAAGTGACACAGAATTTGTAAGTATTGTCAGCGGGGTGGGGTGCATCCTCGGGGTTGTTGTTGTTGTTTCATCCTAACACATTTTCCCCATTTTACAGCGAAGCATATGGACACTTTGCAGAGTTCGTTGTCGATCGTAATACACACGTTGGCTGCGCTATTGCTCGCTATACCAATCCTCGGTTTCCGCAGTATCACATCTATAACATGGCTTGCAATTATGCCAGCAAATATGCGTTGGGAGTACCGGTTTATAGTATTGGTGAATCAGCTTCGGAATGTAAAACTGGCCGGAATCGTTATTATCCGGGCTTATGCTCACCCAGAGAGATATTTAATCCAAACTATGGGTATTACTAACTAAATATATGTATGTATGTATGTATATGTATGTACAGAGGCGTATACACGGAGGGGATATCCGGGTTCAACCCCCTTTCCTCCCTCGAAATCTAAAACATGCTTTTTTTCTGGCAAGTGTTGATAAAAGTTGTACTCGAAATTTCATTAAACAATATTTGGACACCCCCCTTTCTTAAAATCATGGAACCGCCACTGTATATGTACATATGTACATATGTATGTCTGTATATAATTAAACAAATAAAGACTGATTTTAATTTAGAATAGAAAAAATACTTTGACATATTTTTACTTCAATTTCGACCGTTCGGGTCCAAACCCCCTCCCCCCTTTGGAATTCAAAATGTCATATTTTTCAGGAACTGTGTATGAAAGATGTCCCTAAAATTTCCTAAAAAAAAATTTGAACCTCCCACTTTCTAAAATCCTGTATCCGCCGCTGACTGCTGAACTCGCCGAACCGAATGATTATCAAAATTTGAACTCAAGCAAACGGGTTTTTTTATTATTTCGAATTAGCAAAATTTAAATATGAATCACGTTTGCAATAAACTTTACTAAATCACAGCAAATTATTTCTAAACAAAAGCATAATATATGTAAATACACAACCATTGAAATAAATCTTCTACCACCAAATACCCAAATCACTAAATAACTCCTCCGATGAAGGCAATTCATAATTCTCATTCATCCATTCGGAATTCTCGCCTGACTTATTCGGTTGACTGCCGAACTCTTTTTTATATCCGACTTTACGTAAATCTTCATCATCATCATCATCTTCTTCATCATCATCTTCGACTGCTTCCAATGTGCTACGTCGCACAATACGTGCTTTAGCAAAATTTGTTCGTTGTTCGTTCGGCAATACGAGTAACTCATGAACACCACGAATATCTATGGATTGTTGCTCCGTCGCAGTGTTAGCCACCACATTGTTGATAGTTTCCTGTGCATTTATGTCCGTGTTAGCTGCAACGCTTTGTATGCGTTCAAATATGGAGAGCAGATGACGTCTAAATCGTTTGTAATCGAAATTTGCATTAGACACATTTGTCTCGATAGCACTCTCACTATTCTTGACACGATTTAAGGGACCATAATGATAGAGCATATCAACGCCAGGCGACATTGACTGCTCCCAGCTCTGTAAAAAAAAAATAAAAATTATAATAAATAAATAAATTTTTGTATTGGCTAGGCAATATTTAGGTCGCCATAGTCTCACCACTTCTGTCCAATCGTCTATGGGCGTACAAAATACAGCGCAAATAACATTCACCAATTTCTCCTCCATACTTAGCGCGCTAATAAGTGATGTGGTCACGGATATAGCACAGTTGAGGTCACAACGTTGGCTTGAAGAAAAAGTGTAAATATGTATTAGATTAGAATTGAACTCTGTAGCGCTCTAGCAGTAACGAAAACCCCAGAGTTCCCAAACTGCACACGTTCTCCTTGACAATAAAAGTCTTTGAGATGTACTCACATTTTTTCAAGTTTGCGTATCTCCATTAATTTATCACCTTCGGCTATGAGATGATCGTAATTTTCTTCAATTTGCATAACAATTGTTTCCTTGGACTCGTCCTCTGAGTGTTCCTGCAGCTTACGTTGTAGAGTCTTAAATTGTTCCAGCAGCATATCTAATTCAAGCTGTGAAAACAAAATATCGAAATCAAACCAAATTCGGATATACATATATATTCCCCCCTCCCCCTTCCCTCCTACACTTTACCGTTTGTTTTTGTATGCTCTCTTGCGTTTCACGGTGCAAATCAATTTTTAATAATGTCGCATGTATGGGTAGCACTGGGCTGGCCATAATTGTTTTCACTTTTGGATTTAGTGCATTTTTAACACGCTTCCCCTTAGTTGCTTTAGAACCTTCCGCATGCTCCTTAGCTACATGCATTATGCGTTCCACTATCATTGGAAATGTCTCCAAAGTATCTGATTGTATGCTGTAATAGTTGTGAAGGCATATACATTAACAGTTTGAAAAGCAATGTTGCATATTTGAGGTTATGTCTACAAACCGCAACCGATTTGAGTTCTTAGCCAAAACAATAGTGACAATCTCTTCGCATTTCTCATCGCCAGGACAAAGTAATTGCAATCCCAACGCTTGCAGTTCATTTTCAGGCAATACAAATTCGGGAAAAAATTTGGACAGTTTTGGTGTCAGCGTTGTAGACATAATATTATATGTCAATTTTATATTTGCATTTTTTTGTGCCTGTCGCAACTTGTAGAACATGTTGAGTGGTAAATAGGCAGATTGTTGCAAAACGCGTGGTATACCCTGAGAAAGTAGAACAAATCAGCATAGAAGTCTGGATTAATGCTCTCTAGCTAGGCGTTCCCCCCCATAAATTCAGACTGAAAAAATTCAGAAATACAATTTTTCGGAGAAATTTTTTCAGAAACCAAAAATTCAGAAACACATTTACGGTCCATTACCCCACTCGTTATCTACATTTTTATTTTTATAACGATTTTTTGGTTAGGTTTGAATGGGTTGTGCTACACTTAATTGGTAAATATTTAAAATTATAAGCCATGAGCGTCCATACGTTAACCCATTGACGACCTCAATTTTCTTTTAACTCTGAAATCAAATTTTTTACATCAAAATAGTTTGCCATAGACTTAAGTAGTTGATTTTAAGCGTTTTAACCCTTTAAACGCCATGCCTTAACCCATTTTCGACCTAAATTTTAGTTTTTATACTTTCTAAATAATTTTTATATGAAAAAATAAATTTCTATACACTTCAATAGAAAATATTTGAAGTTTTAAATGCATGCATTAACCCATTGACGACCGTAACTATTTTATTAATAACGAAATAAAATAATTCACTTCAGAGTAGCATTTCATTATTTTATAAATGCTTAATTTTTTTTTATGTTAGATCTATTACTGCACACTAAAAAACTAAATGCTTACATTGTTAACCCATATTTACGTCATGTATTAACCCATTAAATGCCTTTATTTTTTTTTACTTTCTGAAATAAATTCTTTAAATAGGAGTCGCTATAAATATTTATAAAGAGAAAATGTGTAACGTTCTTTGGCAAAATAGCAAAAGAAAAATGAAAAAAAGCTTCGTGAAATGTGTTTTCCACTTATTTCAAAGCCATTATCTCCTATCTAAAAATTCAGAAAGTTAAATTCAAATCTAAAAATTCAGAAAGTAAATTAAATTTTTCGAAAATTTCAACTTCACTTTCTGAATTTTTACTTTCAGAATTTTTGTTTTCTGAATTTTAACTTTCTGAAAAAAACATTCTAAAAAAAATGTGTTTCGGAATTTATGGGGGGGAACTCTAGATTTGTTAATGCTCTCTCATACCTTCATGCTTATAAATGATATTACTACATCGACGCGCGCCGTATGCAAATGCAATAAATCATCCACATAGAAATCTAGCTCCAAGGTCTCTGTATGTCCCACTAACAAATCCACATACGTGATTGTATCCTGACTACAGCGTATACCTTCAGCCATATTAAATACCAACTGTAGTTCAGCCAACTCTTGCTTACATCGGTATTTTAGCAAACCCGTGCAAGCGGGCAATTCCTTAACGGCTATATGCGCTGGTACATCCAATAGCAGCATATCCACATCTTCATTGGTCACAGATTTAATTGTGAAATGTATGCGCACCTCATCGGCAGCACGTTTATTGATATCTTCAACGTCGGTTACGTCCACAGCCGCTCGGATCTCTTCCTCCAATTGTTGCAATTCTTTGTGTGCCTGCGTGAAGCTAAGCTCCTCCATACTTACTGTGGGTACTTTAAACACGAATGGTTCTGAACCCAAATAACCAACACGCAACTGTCCCGTCGAGCCGAGTGCAACAATACCACCAGCTAAACCATTTAAATTTGAACGTTGAATTGCTATTGGCGCATCATCACCGTATTGTGCAGCCCAAATAATATTTGCACCTTCGTAAATGAAAAGTTTACCTTTGTCTGAGACGATGGCAGTGATTAGACGAGCGCCGGGTTCTAAGTGTACGGAAAAGTATATGAGTTAGTTACACATTTTATATTAAGTAATCGATGGGCAAGTGGACAAATTTCTTGCCGCGAGTGGGGACTCTTCAGATGCAGGATGATCGGACTTGCATATGGGACTCTTTGATACAACTGCCCCCGAGCGGAAATCTGTTCACGCCCATTTAACCTAAAGTTAAAAAAATATTAATGAGTACCCCAGTAGTAGCCGATGACAAACGCATGAAAACATCTTGGCGTATAATCCAGCTTCAATATGAAATCCACTAATCCATCATCGGTAAGGCTAATGAAATTGCGTTCGCCCAATATCATAATCGAGGATGAGCTCCTGTGTGAAGAGTAATTTGATGTTTTTGTAATTTTGAAATTAGTACCGACCTACGCCCATCTCACTTACGTTTTCGTTTGCACTACGCACATATCCACAATACCTTCACCAATACAAACCGACCAGGTTGGCTGGAATTCTGCGCGATTCAACGACGAGTGTGAAAGATCCTGATAACTGCAAGAAATTTTGCATGCGACCACACTTTATAAACTCGAAATTTCATTTACTCACGTAAAACATTCCAAATTCCAGCCCGCTGTGAAACGCAGAAAACTATCCGTTCGCTCACAATAGGCCACTGGTACTGGTAGAGCACGATTGCCAGGTAATTGACACTCATACAATATACCATCCTGTTCATGAAAGGTCAATGTGCCATCTAAATGTGTAATACAAAAAAACTCGCGTCCCTTAACGCGTCCAAATGAACCTTTAGTTAATGCCAATGCGCCACGTTGCAATTTATATTCAGCCAATGAGTTCAAACGTAGCTGTGTGCCATGCTCAGCAACACCACCAATGTACTGAAGTTTATAGATAGCCACTGAACGTGGATGCAGAACAGCAAGTTGATTGTGCTTCTCATTAGCATATTGACCACTAGAGTAATATAAATACGATATATAATTAGGCACACAAGGTGTTAACGAAAAATTCAACAGTTTTGCTCACCCACTGAAACGTCCCGCATACACTCCAAGTATTGGTTTTTTCAAATTCACTTCCAACAATAAGTCTGTAGCTCTGTAGGCATTACCATCTGCGACACGACGTCCTTGATCTAAACGTGGATAGAAAATACTCAAATTGCCACTATGCGAACCCACCAGCACATAATCCTTTTCATTATCTTCGAGTCCAAAACGGACGCATAGTAAACTTGCTGCATCGTAGTTCTCTTCCAAATCGGCACACTGAGTTAGCCACCAGTTGCAAACGTTGAAGAGTGACATGACAGTCGAGTACACTCAGTGAACTGACACCACTGCTTTTATAAGGGTGTAGTCCAAGTGTACAAGTTTTTGTTAATTCGGTGGTGCGATTATTTGTTTTGGTTGCCATTGAGTAGGGTGTTGCTATGGTGAGGTTGCGTCAGCTGTTTGGAATGACACATGCTCCGTTACAACAGCAAAAGTTTTCGTTTTATGCTATTGTTGTTGTAAACTAACAGGAAATGACTATTAAAAAATGGGGAAGTGGTCGGTTTGTTGGAAGTCTGCCTGTATAGCAAAGACTTATTTGAAGCCAACGCACTATACTATCTAACTCTTCCATCTCGTCCTAGTGCAATCGAGAAAGATAGTTAAGGAGTATCCAGTCATACACAGCAAAGTGCAAATCCAAGGGATCCACTATGCCCTTTTGGCAGCTCAGCTCGTTTTACGTGAGAATGCCAATTGTGATAGTTTGGTTGACGCTTAGTCGAATAACAGAGATTCTGATATTAATACTTTCTCCTCACTTCTTGATTCACCTTTACTCAAGTCACGTGTAACCCCTTTAGAGAAAACTCAATATACTGAGGAGCAACCTGAACAAATAAGTTATTGAGACCCTAAAAAATTACATGAATAAAAAAATTGGTACACGTGTTTTTTTTTAGACATTTTCTATTGCTAGATTTTAATTTAATTAATTTCAGATTACTTACATATGTTGTATTCACTGCTTACTACATTATTACACTTAATTTTTTGTTTTCCATTACCTTAAATGTATTACTAAATTAAAAATAGCATGTTTGGAGGGAACACGTTTATTGATTGTCAACCTAAGTGACTTTCGGCATTTCTGCAGAGTGGTTTTGTAGATTATCAGCATTTCTATTCTGATATACATAAGTGAGAGCTAAAAGCGAAAAATTTTATAGTTTAAAGTGGACTCTGCAGAGATATAAACAAGTCACTTAGATTAACTAACACTCGTGATCTTTCCTAACTTAAAAATATTATTACAGTAAGTGTGCTGTACACGGATTATACGGATTCAGTGTTGAATAGTAAAAAACATATTTATTAACTATTAAAATATGGAAACAAGAGAAATTACAATTAATAAATATTGATTAATATAGATAAAAGTAGATTAATATATATTTTTTGCCTTTAATTAAACATACATACTACATATACATACTTTATTCTATATGTAACTCACACATTATAAATCTTTAAAACTGCATGTTATGTAATCATAACGATTATAAATTTTTAATACTCTTATGGGTCGATTGTGCATGTCAGTTGACTTGAGAGCTAGCAGGGCAACTAAAATTAAAACTCCAACTACTTTATTTTGTAATGATTGGAATAGTTATTTGTACGGCAATTAAAACATTGCAGTTATCAAAATACGTAATGTTTGGCAAACGAAGTTAATCGTTATCAACTTTTAACTCAACTCGATATATTCGGTTGTCGAAAATAAGCGATCCATTAAACTGACACGTTTTCCTAAAAGGTTTCTTCATTGTTATCGCTCCCTCGATCAAATATTGACGAATTAACAGAATAGATATAGATAGCTACATTTATTTATAGAGCCACAATCATTCATTCTTTTTCACTTCGTATTTGCATGATTTTCTTTTTCACCAAAGTGCGCACTTGTTGTGGTGTGGTTTGTTGTTGTTGTTGACTACCACTGCCACTAGCAATAGTTTGCGTTATAGTCATCACTTCACCTTGGGATGCACCAGCAGAAGAGCTGATAATGTTGGAAGAATTTTGCTGTTGTTGTTGTATGTTTTGTTGTTGTACGACTGCTACCAAATTGCCACCAGCCGTTTGTAGTCGTACTGGGCTGGCGTTTTGTCGTTGACCTTGTTGGGCGGCTACTTGTTGTTGTATAAGATGAATTGCTTGCTGCGTTTGCGATTGATTTCCACTGCTGCTTACCTTGATGGTGCCTGCAATGTTTTGACCGCTAGCAACATGAGCGCGCAGATTACCAGCTGTGAGCGCTTGTCCTGATGCGGCGGAAACAACCTGAGAACAAACGAGATTGGAAAAATTTTATTACTTTTTTATTTGTTTATAGACATGTCGAACTAGCTTTTTGTGGGGCTTGATTAAAATCTTTTTTTGTAATTTTTTTTTTTGGGAAATTTTTTTTTTTCAAATTTATTTTAATGTTTTTGATTGTTTGAACTTTCTAATTTTTCGGTATTTTTTGTTGTTTTATTTTATCTAATTATTTTAAACGGTTTTACGAACCATTTAAACCTGTTTTTTTAAACATTTTCATTTCTTAATTTGTTTTTTTTTTACGTAGTTAAATGAGAAATGATTGACAGCGTAACAACTATTATGAAAATGGCTATAAGTTCTGCAATTTTTACACATCTAATTTTAGCAACTCTTCTTACCTGTATGGTTTGCCGTTGATTGGATTGCGATGCTGCCACAGAAACGGGTATCACGCGCCCCACACTCGTCTTGCTCAACACCAATCCAGTAGCGGCTAGCGAGCCCTGCTGTCCCTGTCGCATAACCTGTTGTATTTGTTGTACTGTCACTGAACTGGGCAACGATTTTGTATTCTGTATGTGCACCAATTGTGTTTGCACACCACCTGCACCCTTAGACTGCTGTTGTACCACAGTGCCGCCAGACTGTGATTGTCCCATGGACGAAGTGGTGACCTGTTGACCACCTGCCTGTGCAGCTGTCGCTATCTGCGTCATACGATTGATTTTACGTGGCATATTCAATGGTTGCATATGCAATTGGCGCATCTGTCCTTGATTTGCCATTGAAGTGGTCACCTTTATTTGACCTCCTGGTTTGATGTGTGACAATGCCATATTTACGGTATTTTGCTGCTGCCCACCACCTGTTGATACAGTTACACTGCCGCCTCCACCACCCGCTTGCTGCATGACACTTGCACCTGAAGAAGTTTTAACTAGTGTGGCAATTTGTTGTGCGGTGACTTGTTGCACTTGCTGTTGCTGTGATTGCACCTGTTGCTGGCCACCACCGCTCGAAGTCTGCCCTTGTGCCTGTTGTAGTTGTACTGTGGTACCCTGCGCCGTACTACCTGTGGTATTAAATATTTGACCTTGCTGTAGCACTTGTGCTTTCTGATGTGCACCAATAACTTGGCGTTTCACCAGCACCATATCATCGCCGACTTGACGCGTGATTGTCTGTTTGCCAGCGACTTGCTTTATGAATTGTGTACGACCTTGATGCGCTACCTGCACTGTGGCCACAGAAGTCGCAACGCCACCACTTGGTGATGCAGTTGCCGCCATATTAGCAGATGAGACTGTAGCGACGGCGACCTTCTGACCTTGAACCTGCATTGTTGCCTGACCTCCAGCGGTTTGTACGAGACTACCTTGTATGATAGTGCCACCTGCATTCACAAGCGCAGTTTGTCCGCTCGCCGTTTGCACAAGCGTTTGGTTTCCGCCCTGTGTGGGTGTAGCTTGTAGCACCTTCAGTTGCTGACGTTGACGATAAAGTTGTATATGCGCTGGTTGATTACCGCCAACATTACCAGCAATTTTACCGCTTTGCTGCAAAGTGCTCACCGGTACTTTGGTGACCTGCTGTGATGTGCCTGGCATTGAAGCGAGCCGTAGTTGCGCAGCTTGGAATTGGGCAGCCGCAACACTTTGCCCTAAATTGGACATGGAAACGATAGTTGGACTTGGATTGCCGCTACGTTGCTGCAGTACAACATCTTGCAATGTTCCTGTAGTTGCAGCTACAATGCGTTGCGCACGCAATGCGGAGGTGTTCAATGTGGTGACTGTCGCACTCGGTTGCAAATTGGCTGATGTTGTGAGCACAGTGCCAACGGTGGCTAGTTGCGAGACAGACACTACTTGTGGTAGGCTCTGTGATGTTATTGTTTGCACAATGCTGCCACCAACACCCTGGGAGGCGCTCGACACAATTGTTTGTGGCGATATGGATACTATTTGCGCGCCAGAAGATTGCGCATGTTGTTGCTGCGCTGCTTGCACATTGGAGGGATGAGATTGCACTGGCGTAGTAAGCACCACTGAAACTGAAGAAGGCGTTCCAAGGCTGCTTTGTTGTTGTAGTTGCACATGTTGCGCACCGGCGGCAGCTGCTTGCTGTGTTAGCTGCTGCATTTGTCCAGCAGTAAGTAGACCCGATTGAGGCGCCACTATAGCTTTCACAATTTGTGTATTACCCATACTTGTGCGTAAGATTTGTTGTTGTGTTTGCGCTGTGCCTGCGCCTGTTGACTGGTGTTGATGTGATACTGGTAAAGCGCCAGCATGTTGTAGCACAATTGCTGTAGCTGTCGACTGCTGTGTTACACCTTGTACGTTAGCATTGGGTATATGTTGAATTTGTAGCTGCTGAGTATGCAACGCCGCGCCAGCTTGTTGTGCCGTTGTTGTGGCTACAGCGATATTTTGTTGTTGTTGTTGTTGCACAACCATCTCCTGTATTTGCACTTGCGCCACTGCCTGATGCTGCTGCAGCTGCTGCTGTGACTGTTGTTGTTGCTGTTGCAATTGAACCGTTTGTGTTGTTGTTGGCGGTGGCGGCGGTGGGCACTGACTACGCTGCTTCTCGCGTATCTTATTTGCCTTCATTGCGGCAATGTTTAAAGGTGATATGGGTTGGTCATAATTGACGATACCAAATTCTTGTAAAACTTCCATATGTTTGGGATTCATAAGACTCGGCGTACTGAAATGACGCTTTGGCGGTGGTGCTTTCTTCAGATAAGCCGTCTTAATACAATCAAAACGAGAACGCATTAGCTTCGTAAACGTGGTATTGTTGTCGTTTGCATACAAATGTGTTGTGCGTAAATAACGTAATGGTCCTTTTAAGTATTCCGATTTCAACATTGCCTTCATTTTCTTTTGCTTCTTTGGACTCTCCACAAATTTACCCTCTTCACGCGGTTGTATAACCATTTCGTAGCGCCAGCGACATTGTTTTGGCGAACGATACGTTTTTGCTTGAAAATTAACAATTTCCGATACCAAATCCCAATTGGGTGTGTGTCCCGGTGAGAGTACCATTAAATTGCATGGTAATCCTTGGAGATTTACTAACACGTGTAATATAACAATGTCTTCATAGATTGTCCACTCGGCCATACCCTCAGGTTCCACCAGCTGTTTCTGTGGTGTTTGTGGTTTTAGTCCAGGTATTTGCACATTCGGTTTGAAAACGCCACGATAACGTTGATTCTTAAGATCACGTCGTATACGCGCTATAGCGGCTGATGGGCGATCGAAGAGGGAACGTGGCGCCACATAATTATCTTCTCGTCGCATTTTCAAAGGCCGACGACTACCGTCCAATGAAAAACCTGCGTCACCACGCGACCGTTTGTAGTCTTTCTTAATGTAGACGGGTGGTAGTTCGGTTTCTGGTATTGAGCTCATTTCGTACATGAATGTCAATGAATAATCAATGTAGATGTCATTGTCATCTTGGGGCGGAGTTGGTGGACACCACATCTGCAGGGAATAGTAAAAATAAAATGAGTTTTTGGTTGTTAAACAGGTAAAACGAAAATTCCGTGGTTAAAGTAGGACAGATAACACAAAGTGCGACCCCTCGGCTGTGAAAAGAGCCCGCCGATTTGCAGAGCAAATTTGAAGCTGCACGCCACAAATTGGAAGGGAAGCTCGGCTTTAATTCTCTGCGTCTTCATATTTAAATAGAACGAGTCAAACTCGTATAAAAACTTTTCAGTTGTGGCTTTTTTTTATATCAGTTTCCCTTTTCTGTGTTACGCTAAATGTCTGCAGGGTTCGACACTAAACTCTTTAAAACTAATTCTCTTATTGAATAAAAATAATAAAAATCAACTTACCGGCATTTGTTCCTTAGTATTATCCGATATCCAAATCTATGGAATTTCATAGGTCATAAAGCACAAACCCATAGTCAAATATACGGCAACGGGTCACAAAATGGAATCAAGAAGATTCAATTTGTTTTTAATTCAATCACGAAATGTGTCAGTTGAGTGCAGGAGATCGAGGAAATTTGTTAGCAGGGCATTTTACGAAAAGGCGCATACGGAAGAGAAGAAAAAAAATATATAACGATGAATAAATATTATTTTCTTTTATAAAATCTGCTTTGGTGTACTTTAAATATGCATTTGTTTCGGAATTTCAAAAAAAAGCTAAGCTCGTATTATTATACTTAAATTATATGCTTTGAGTTTGAGAGCTTAAGCAATTAACAAGAAAAAAGTTGCGGGCAGTTTTAAAAAAAAAAAACAAATTTTATTTGTGCTTTGCAATGTTATAATGCGTGAAATTTTTTAAACCGTATTTTTCTCTTTTTTTTTTTAATAAATTTTGTGATTTTGCGAAATTCTATGAAACAAATAAATAAAAATCTATGGCCGTTTGGAGATGGCAGCGAAGTAGATCTATTATGTGAAATGAATACAGACACAAGCAAGCACACAAAGTCGTGTTGTGTTGCAACTGTTTTGGTGCCCAAGCAAATACATTTTTCATTTACAAAATATATGTACATACGATTTTACATTACATTTAAACATTTTTTTATTTGCAGCCTGATTAGTTACTATGTATTTGCAATTAAGTAGAAAAAAAGATACGCTGACTGTTTTTTTTTTTTGCCATTTACCAAACGCAACTATAAATCGATTTTTATTTCTTATTATGTTTACCTTGCTCTGCTTTTATAAGTTAAAATTTAAGTTAATATTTGAAAGCGTATGTGTGCTCTTACAAAAAAAAAATCTTCAAAAGACACCAAAACAGATACTCAAGAAAATAATATTTATACTGTTATATTTTCAATCACACCACTAAATATTTGTTGCCTACACAATGGAGGTGGGAGCGCCGCGTGCAGACATGAGTGTGCGTCGTAATTATTTCCAAACGATTTTTACAATCCGGGCCAAAGATTCATTTTATTTGTCTCCTTATAGATTTTCGACAAAATCGGTTAAAAAAAACCAATTAATTGCGGAAACAACAAACACAGCAAAAGACAAATAAAATTGCAATAAAACCACACTTTTTTTTAATATTTTGATTTTTTTTTCTTTTTTTGTTTCTTTTAAAAGCATATAAATTAGTTTTTTTTTCTTTGTTCTTCCTCTTCAATTTCTTTCTTATTTATTTTTAACGTTAAATCACTACTTATACAATAAAAATACAAATATTTCTGATTTCTTGTTTATGCATTTTCACTTTCTTTTCTCGAGTGCTAAGTGACTCGACTCATCATTTTCGTTCAACCTCTCGCTCTATTTCTTATAGATATACTTGTATATTTAACAATTGTGTTGCGCTTCCCGTACAACTTGGAGTTTAGTGTACCACATTCTATATCTATATATATTGTTTATTTAATGTTCATGTTTTTAATGCGCAAAAATATTTTAACTGACATTTATTGATCAATGAGTGGAAAATATTTCCTTATATGGTGATTTGTAAACTAATCCATTTTTGTAAAACTACATAACTTAACATCAAAACTATTTGTATTATAGAAAATAAAATGCTATCTATTCCTTATTTTTATAGTGAAATTGTATTGACAGTGCCGAGTTTGAAAAACGATATGCAGAGGACCGTTCAAAAGAAACTTGAAAATATAAATTTTTATTGGAGTATTTAAAGAAGCAAATCCAAATCTATGGTCTCCTTACTTAAAAACCAAACGCGAATTAGAATAAAGCTAGTTAAATTTGTTCTTTGGCATTCTTGTTCGGTATTTTAGTTACACATGATGAGTTCAGACCATTTTTCACCATTTAGCAAAATTCTAGAAATAGTCCCAAAATCAAATAAAATCTCAGCAAGTCGTATCAGTAAATTAATTTATAACTCAAGAACGCCTAACCGCTTTTTACTGCCATTTGTCAGCCTAATCAAATAATTTGTAAAAAAAAGTTCTTATAATGGAAAGTCCTATTCTCAATAAGCAGTTGTTGACGTTATTGCTCTAAAACTGACTTGGAACGATGTATATCCAATCAGTCCCTGAAGGAGCAAACTTCAATAAAAAGTGAAATCGGGAAAAAAAGGTTTAACAATGAAACATACATCAATATGTTACTAAATAATGATTTATCAATAAAGAGAATAACAATTTTTGTAACGTTAATGAGCAAAAATAAAATGTGCAGTGACAATTGTAAAATTACAGATCACTTTTACAGCCATGTATGTATATAATCATGCTGCTTCATAACCTAATTTCAATTAAAATATTTATACATATTTCTAGAACAAAACGTGCATTAAAGAGCTTAAACAATAGAATAGGATATAGTTCGAAAAGGAAGATGAACTTCAAGAAAATATGATTTTTATGCTAGATTTTTCCTCAAACATAGTGTCCTAACTAAATTTAGTAGTGGTCTTCTAAACATTATTGTTTGCATACTTTTTTTTTGTGTTTTTTTTTTGTGATTTTTTTTAAATATAATTTTATACTTACAACTACATTACCCATAAATATGGCACTGTGTGAGAGTGGAAATATTCATTCCGCGAGATAAAACACGTAGTAGGCCTGATCAAGCAGACAACATATCCATACTTAGAATTTTGGATATTTTAGAGTTCTTTTTCATCGTCATTAAACTGGTTACAGCTAAGCCGTCTTAAGTCGTCGCATAACAAACGTTAATAAGAAACACCAAAGAATTGAAAGAAGATTGAATTAAACAGAGTTATATCAGCGTAAACTTTGCACATTCAGTTGTCGTGGGAATGTCAAGACAAGCCCCATTTGTTATCAAAACTAATTTTTCAACATAAAATTAACAGGCCATAATTTTTCATAAGCAGCTAAATGTCTTCTCTTTAAACATGATTCAACAGAGATATTATATGCTTGATTAGACCCATTATGCTTTTTTTTTTTGCTTTTCTCACACAGTACTCCTATGTTGGAACTATAGAACGCACAGCGGTTGTTTATGTTATAAATTTTTTATTTTGATTAATGCAACATATTTGAGAATGTAACATATTGGGAACCTGCAACTTTGTATAGCAGAGAATACATTAAAAATTACAATTCGAATTAGAGAATCAACAAAAACCAGCATCAAAATGGTGAACTTAAATCGTGAAGCCTAAATAAGGGCCGAAAACTTAAGTAAAAAAAGTCATAGTCTTGGGTACGAATAAAAAATAATTACTAAGAAAAATGTATTTAAAATACTCAAAAAATTAAAATCAAAAAGTTATTTAATGCGCCAATAGTTAGATTTAATTATATTGAAACCTTGCATAAACAGAGCTCCAAGAGACGAAAACAAAGAGGTGGACGAAGAGCAGGAGTACTATACATGAGCAAAAATACGACATAGTCAAATAAATTGCTCCCGCGGCAGTAGGGCTACAAATACGATCGATATTTATTCGTCTCGCAATGCCGAATAGACGCCACTATGGTTTTTTTATTTTGAACATGTTAACCAAGCTCTTATATTGCATTAACGTTTCGAAATATATGTTAGCTGTCGATAATTATCATATCTGCGTTCTTTTATTCGATTATACATGAATCTTAATGCACACACACTGAGTGCTTAATTCATTTTTAATTTTACATACATATCCAAAGATATTTCTTTTCTTAACCTTATCCATAAATTAAGGAATATGTTTATTCTAACAACCTAGCAGTTGTTAAACATATATATTTACAAAGTTAGGCAAAATTATGTTATAATTCTATAATTATCAGAACTTTTACAACTATTTAGATCTTTAACTTGTATCTCCTACTTCAAATGTCGCGATTTTTTATACCACGCACTGTTAATATTGTGTTATGCACATAATATTTTAGTAATGGACGCCAGCCAAGAGTAGTGTCACTAGAAGCGGTCATGTAAAACTTTCAATTCGACGGGTACGTTGTGATGCGCTCTTCTTTTGACTGAAAGTGTTATACCATAACTATAGTAAACCAAAAATTATGCAACTAAAAAGATCCCAACAAACGTACAACAACGCATAAGAATGCACAACAGTCCAAGCGCTTAAGATACCATGCTGCCTAATATGTAATAATACTGTCTCAGTATTTGAATCATAAGGATTAAGTGAGAGAGTTATCTGGCTACTTCAATAGCATAACTTCACTGGTTAATTAGTTTATATCACCAATTGCGTCAGCAATCTTTCTACACCATCATGTTGGGCCATTACTTGTCCGATTGGCTGCCATTTTCGCTAATGTTAAAGACTCCGTGGAATCTATGCTAGATATTGTGCTATTGTCAGCTAAAGGGTCTAAGGGAAAACTTGTTTCATGTTCATCGCCTTCAGAAGCCGTATCTGTTTTTTTAGTCGCTTTTGGTGTCTTCAGTAGCCAACGATGAAGAGTTGTTGCGCCAGAGCGTATAGTCGCAGCAGGAACATTCTTTGGAAATCGTCGACGCTGAGTACTTACATTTATTTTTGCCGAGTTTGATTTCCTTGTTGTTCCTGTCGATGCCGCTGACATCAGCTTACTAGTTGCTGTGCTAATAGTAGTAGCCTGTGTAGTGCTGTGAGAAATTCTAGTTTTATGATTTGTAGTGGTATTTTCGGCATCGCTATCCAACAAATGCTGCTCCTCGGCCACCTCATCATCGCCATCGTCCTCCTCCTCCTCCTCCCTTTCATCTTCTTCTTCCCCATCTACATCTTCGTCACTTTGGTCTCTATGGCTTGTATTCGCTATTGACGAATTTTTCACTGTACTCAATCTTCTACTTCGCCGCCGGGGTACTTCTTTTTTTGTTGACCGGGAATATGTACGGATATCTGGCAGCAAAGGGCCCGTATCCAACGTCCACAAATTAATTTTCACCGCACCACGTGAACGTGTACGCGGACTGTTTACATCAGCATGATTCTGATTTCCACAAGGTGTTGGTGTCGTATTTGCAGCTCTAATTTTCGTCGCAGATGTATTTCCACTAGTCCCTGCCGCAGATCCACGTTTTGTGGCTGACGACGGGGCATTCAAGTGCGCAAGCGGGGTCTCATTTTCTTCAGAATCCGATTCATCCGATACATTGTAATATGTTGAATTCGTCGTAGTTGTATCGTGTATTTGCGTATGAGCATTCCATACATCTAAACTATTCGAATTTGTTGGTCCATCCAAATCATTTCGTCGCCGCTCATTTTCGAAACGCCTATGGGCATTCCTATTATGTTCGTCATCTTCGCTGGCGGTACCACTATTCGCCTTTTCATTATTTTCTATATCTGCTGGATCTCTATCATAGTAATCATCCAGTTCGGCTGTGTCAAGCACAGTTACATAACTAGACGCATCATTTTCGCTTTGACCTTCGCCAGCGCTGTTGACATCATTTTCAGATAGTTGGTCTGGTGGTGGAGAACATACATGTCTAGATCGCAAATTTTTTGTAAGTGGTGACCACTTTCTTGGTACCCATTTGCGCACCTTCTTTACTCTTTCTTGCTCCTCTTCACTTACCTCTTCCTTTTCGTTTTGTTCCATCTCATCTTCACTGCAATGACTTTGCGCACTGTTGTAGTTGTTATCATTTTCGGAATTTTCATCTACGCTTTCCGCTGCCCGTATCTCTTCCTCAACCGCTTCATCACTTCCATCTGTGGTTTGTTCACATTCATTTTCCGATTGTTCCTCATCTTCATCGGATTGCACCTCATCTTCCTGTTCAATCTCCTCGTTATCGATACAAAGCTTCCGTGGACTACTTCGAGTTTTCTTTTGCGGGCTGTGGCGTGTTTGTTTACGATTCCTTGAGTTTGTGTGTGTTACTTTCTCAACAACTTTGCCACTAGAAGAATTAGTCTCGACGGTGACACTACCACTGGTCCTTTGCCTTCGCTGATTTATTTTCGTACTTGCTCTAAGCCTTTTACGCTTCTGTATCATGCGACGACGATTCAATAAATTTTGATTTTTCACACCAGTCGGATTTTTTCTGGACTTCACTGCTACTGGTACATCACCGTCTTCTTCATCATCGTTGTCTGTATTTACGTTGGATAACGCTGTTGCCTCTGCCGCAATTGAAGTACGCGTTGTCTTTCTAGTGAATTTTGTTACTATCGTCGTCGTCTCCATAGTATCTTCTGTGGATTCTGTTGGAGACAACGATCTTTTTGTTGCTCTTGTATTACTACCCTTGGCACCAGGCCCTCGCTCACCTTCAAAACTATTACCTCTACTCCTGTAGCTAACACTATTATTTCTTCTGCTACGTATGCTCTGATTAGCTCGCTCACTTTTATTTGACTTAGCCTGTTTTTCAGCTATACTCACAACACGATTTTGTTCACCTTGTCTGCTGCTAGGAGCAGCATTATCACCATCTTTATTGTTAACCCTTCGTCTACCTAACTTACCACCTTTCCCTATCTTTTGCTTAAGTACTCCTCTTCTATTTGACTTAATCATAGCTTTTGATCTCATTATATTACTTCCTTGATTTTTATTATTAACCTGATTATTTGCATCCTTGCGATTATAAGTGAGCATTTCATCAGCTTCAGCCTCTTTCTTAAGCATCTCTTCTTCTTTTTGTAATGCTGCCAAACGATTTGCTTCCCATTCTCGTTTTTGTGCTTCAATTTCTTCTTCGGCTGCACGTAATTGTTCTGCAGTCCAGGCAGCACCAGTTTCTTCGACGAAACGCATGGCGTAGCGCTCGATTGGTGAAAGCTATAGATTATTAGAAAATCGTATTTATTAATATCCAATTTAAGTTTAAAAATAAAATAAGTGGGTTTGTGAATGTAAGACGTTGAGTGATATAACCAAGCGTTAACATTCGCTTTGACTATGTCTGAACGTCTATAAAAATTTATTTTGGCATCAGAAAACCACATTCAAACAAAATGTTTACTTTGCTAGAACTTTAAGTTAACTAATGCCAATAATGTTAACTCGAAATACTACTTTTATTTTTATTCCATAAAAATTTCTAAAATGTATGTAAATGTTTGCTTCTATATAGTAATGTCCCGATTTAAAAATAAATTCGTCTATTGACATAACACAATATTTTTGAACTCACCTGTTTCACAAGATTTTGCATTTCTAAATCCGCTTTACTCATTTCTGTGCTTGCTCCAACAGTGCCATCTGCTGTTGTCGCCTCATCAATGGGTATAGTTTCATCGAATTCTGCCAAATCAGCAGCAGCTTCCGCTTTAGCCGTCTTTGTAGCCTGCACATCCTGCTCATCTTCAGCAGCGGCTAATGCCGTTTCAAATGCACGCAAAGACTGTTTCTCTGTTTCAATTTCATTACCAAAATCGCTAACCAACGTCGTTGCACCACTAGTTGATGGCGTTGGTTTATCCACACGACCCACACTGATATTAGTCACAGCTACCGACGCATCACCATCTTGTTCTGATTGTTCCAAATTGAAGAGATCTTTGATAGTGGAGCTCTTGAAATAAGTTGTTGTAAAATTGCCCCCTTCAATTGCCATATCGCTTAACATACGTTTTTGGTTTGCCTTCTTGAGTATATTTACTTCGATAGTCTTCTCCGAAACCAAACGATATATATGTACATCACGCGTTTGACCTATACGATGACAACGATCTTGTGCTTGAGCATCCATTGTTGGATTCCAATCGGAATCATAGAATATCACAGTATCTGCACCGGTTAAATTTACGCCAACACCACCGGAGCGTGTTGACAAGATGAAAACGAAAATGCGCTTGTCACCGTTAAAACGCTCCATCAGCACTTGACGTTGTTCGACGCGCGTTGAACCGTCCAAACGCAAATATATGTGGCCATGATAATTGAGGAATGCCTCTAACACATCTAACATTTTTGTCATTTGTGTAAATATGAGTACACGGTGCTGTTCCGTTTTCAATTGACGTAATAGCAAATCAAGCGTTTGTAATTTACCGCAATCGTATTGAATTAGACGTGGGTCAGGAAATTGGGTTCTCATCGCCGAAATTACGGGATGCAGTAATGCCAACTTTGGTGAAACATAATACGTGACACTACGTTCAATTACGCGTTCCCGTTGTAAACGTCCCGAATTCAGATGTTGCACATAGAAACGTATGCGCGGCGCCATTGCTGATGGTACATAAATCACGTAATTATTGAACGTTTGACGTAATTCTTCGACACGTTTTTCATATGATTTTAATATTTTACTAAGTGTCCAGCTATCACGACGCAACATAGCTGTGCAACAATTCGTATGACTACGTGTTTGCCAATTTGAGTATTCTAATGTCTGACTTGGACTTACACTTTTTGCTAAGGCATCGCGACAGTCTTCGCCGTAGATTGGCACAGCCTCTATACGCCGTTTATTTATGGTGGCCATCAGTTTAAGACGAGCTATGCGCTGTTCTTTACGTTTCTCCAATATCTCTTGCATATTATATATCGGATCAGTTTCTGATGTTTCAGTTTGAGCAGTCTCTTGCTCATCAACGTACATTGCAGTGCTGGTTGCATCGTCGTTTGTTGTTTCGGCAGTTGTACTTTTCACTTGCTGTGCAATGGTTGTTAACAATTTGGTATTTTCTATTTTGGGTTTGATAGTTATATTGCTTCTAGGGCTACACGAGGTAAAATTCGCATTTTTAGTTGTAATACCAGATTTGCATACCAATGTTACACGGTTACCAGCCGAGGTATTAGTTGCAGTGAAGGTGTCACTAAGCGTGCTGCTGCCAGAGGAGGATGTAACAAGAAAGTATGGTTTACCATTACTATTGTGCACCAACTTTGCAATTTTCGCTGCTGGTGGGGTCAAATTTGCACTTGTTTGTGGTCCAACTTGTACGCGGGTCAGCTGTATTCCAGATGAAGTTCGTATATTACCAATACCACTATTGATGTTGCCGATGCCTCCACTACTGCTTAGGAGTGATACGCCCGCTGATGTGGAACTTGTAGACGCTGACAAAGTGGGTAATTTGGAAATGTTAACAGGATTTATATTATTTAAACGCTGTGTTAACCGCATATTAGCCGCATTGTTTTCACGCAGAGGTACAATTTTATTACCATCAGTACGCATAGCTGGACTAGCGCCAACCCGCACCGACGCCGTACTATGTTGACTTAAATTTTGTTGAACTTGCTGATCGCGTACGCGTATATAGAATTTGAATTTGCCACGAGGGCACGGTGGTGGTAGTGCTGGTACGCTGTCTATTTCTTCAATTAGCTTGCATGGCGGTTCGAGTACACGTGATTTGTGTGATACATAAGCGGTCAGTGTTTGTTCCAAATTAATGAGAAGTAAATTAAGCATTTGCATATTGATTTGCTGAAATAGAAAAGAATGAAAACGTCTAAGTCCTGTGCTTTAATTTACACTTTCGTTAATATTTCTGAAGTCCTTATTGTGATACAGTATACTCCTGGAATAACGTATGTGTACACACATACATAGCTTTTAAGCAGAAATATCCTTTAGGTTTTTTAAAATGTGTAGGTCAATTGTAATTCGTCATACTCTTCCGCATTACAAACATATATATCTCACAATATCTTTGTGGTTCAGATTTTGTGTATTAAAGAAGACTCAATGAGGACCCCAACAAATGGTTTGTTAACGTTATTAAATAATTTGTATTTGTAATTATTTAATTTTTTTTATATTCCTTATATATGTATACTGCATCGCAATGTTTTTAATCAGACAAATGCCTCGCAAATGCGAACATCCTTTTTATCTCGATCCGCTCAATAATAGATTGGGCCAAAATGTCAGTGACAGTTTATCATCAGTTTAAATTTTTGAAAGACATGCTGAATGCATTTTCACACCTTTTTTCGGCACATTTTTATTGCTCTTATAATGCATTCAGCATATCGAATAAAAACACTTAATTTTAACATACCGTAAACGGATCATATTCAAGCAAATCATAAACAAGACGTGGCGCATCATATGTTATGCCTTCCATTTGAAATGGCGAAATTGTTGGGCGTACTTCAAACATATTTGGATGATTACAAACTTTACGCAATTGCATCAGCACGTTGATTACACTCAAAAGATTACCCGTAGATAGTGTTTCTTTTGTTCTAAACAAGTAAGAATAGATGAAGAAAACGTTTTTTAATGTACTACATATAAACGTGTTTTCTAATAGATATATGAATAAAATAACAAAATGAATCTAGCATCGAAATGACGAATAAAAACGACAAATATAGCATAAATAATTTGGTTTACAAACTTACTTTGCCCTGCTCATAAAATCATCATATAAATAACGCTGTCGATTGGACAAACGACACATTATAACATGTTCGTATTTTTTGGGCATTTGTTTTTCCACTTCTTTCTTTAGACGCCGCAGCAAGAATGGACGAATGACCTGAAAACGGAAAAGAACATATAATCGTTAGACATCTTTGCCCATACAGTTGCCTTAAGAAAAACAAACCTTATGCAGTCGACTTATGAGGGTCTCATTATACTCCATATTGCCTTCAATCATGCCCGTCATAGGATTCGAAAACCATTCTTTGAATTCCCGATGTGATGAAAATACATATGGCATAAGGAAATGCATGAGTGACCATAACTCCATCAAATCATTTTGAAGCGGAGTGCCGGTGAGAAGAAGACGTCTGAGATACATGAAAACAAATGAGTCATTGAAGTGAAATATGTTACATTAATTGTGTCATTTGAATTAGTTGTTTGGTTTTTTATTTGGTTGTTTTTTAAATTTTCTCCCCCGATATTATTGATTTTTATTATTTTATTCCATTGATTAATAAGACTGTTCGCAAAGCAAATTTGACAAGCCAATGAAATTATATTACACAGTCTCTCAAATGATAAATGCTCTGAACTATTTTTTTAAGCACCCAAGCGTAGTTCTTATTCTAATTAACATATCGAATAAGCACTGATTATGGTGCTAAATGCAAGCAATCAAAATGAGAAAATTGAACTTAACTCACCTTTCAGTTGAGAAATTCAACAGCAATTGCCAACGTTGGGACTTAAAGTTTTTGATATTTTGTGCTTCATCCAATATTAAATATTTCCACTTCTTTCGACGAAAACTCTGTTGATCTTGTACCACCAATTTGTATGATGTTATACACACATGAAACGCATTCGGTTTCGTCCAGCCAACACGTTTCAATTTGCGTTCTTTCTGTGTACCATAATAGGTGAGTATTTTGAAAGCTGGACACCACTTTTTAAATTCCATCTCCCAATTCAACATCACCGATGATGGCACAACTATTAAATGAGGCCCCCAATTGCCTTTGACGCATGCCAGATGCGCTAGTAGAGCTATCGTTTGTATAGTTTTACCTAAACCCATTTCATCAGCAAGTATACCATTCAATTTGCGCTCATTCATAGTGACCAGCCAATCCAAACCTATATGTTGATATTCACGTAATGAATGTTTAAGCAGGAACGGTACCGGCGTCACTACGTTTGTCGACGAAAGAGTATTGCCTTTGGGTTGTATACTTTCGGCAAGAGCCGCAGCATCCTTAATCATATCATCTTTACTATTGCCATCAGCCTGTAAGAGTGCATAAGTGTCAAGAAATATAAGAAAAAAATCTAGATGGTATAATTTACTTACATCCTCCAAAAGACTTTTTAGCCCGTCTTCCTGTTCATTTTCATCACTTTCATCAGTGGAACTCACTTCGTCATTGAATGTTTCAGCTTCGTCTGAATCACTTTCAGTTTCCACCACAGTTTCCTCGCTGCTGCTCTCTGCTTGTTCATCATCGTCCGAATCAACAACATCCAGTTTAGCTCGTTTCTTTGCCGGGGGTGCCATACCCCTCCTTCGCGTTGATGCTCCTTTTTGGGGTTCATCGATTTTGCCCGATTTGTACTTTTCTAACAATTGTTCAACTGTCAAATCGTTATCAGCTTCTAGTTCATCGATTTCCCTTTGATGGTCAATATCCATTTCCTCTTCTTCCTGCTTACTAATGGTATTCTCATCATCGCAACTATCTTCATTCGCTTCAAATTCGGCATCGTCTGCATCATCTTCCTGGCTGCTTGTAGCAGTTTTGGAGTCTTCTTTCTCTTCAAGCAGGATTTTATCGCGATTCTCCAAATAACCTTTGGGAAGGTCCTTGAGGAAGTCATCTAAATCCATTTGAGATTCTTTTTCCAATGCTGCGACTTCTTCTTTAACATCAGCCGCCTCCTCTTCCGCTTTGGCAATAGTTTCCTCATCATCTTCTGAGCCAGATTCTGGGCGGAATTCGTCTAGGGAAAAAGGGAAAAATTTATTTATATTCATTTGACTACAAAAAACTTGTTAAGCAATTCACACTCACCATCGGATCCGTTCTCGCCAGCCGTTTCACGCTTTGGCGATGATATTCTGCTCGAATCCATACTTGGCGCTCCACTAGCAGCACCCGCCGCCGCTGCTGTTTCCATCATGCTCTTATTCATACCTTCAGCTAGTTGCTGTGAGAATTTTTCTGTTTGATCAACAATAAAGCTTAAATGCTGATCCAACGCTTTCTTTCGCTTCTCCTCCAGCTTCGTATGATGTTTGTATTCGACCAATTTCTCAACATTGGACCAAAACATTTTTACTTCCTTTGAAATGAATGCGGCTATTCTTTTCAAATGTGCTTCTTGGGCTTTCTCAGCTTTTTGAGCAGCATTCGCTTTATCCTGGAAGTATTTCTGTACCATTTTGGCGCATTTCTTTGCAGCATTCTTTTTCCATTTGCGTTCTTGAGCAAAATCAGCTGCCAACCAAACCATTTCCTCCAACAAATAATCCCAGTGTGCCTTCGGACGACTGGGTTCTTGCAATTTTGGCAATCTTTTTTCAGTCCATAATCCCTCTCGTTGTAGTTCGGATACGCGCTGTAGCACATAAACCTCTTGTTTGGCTTTGAATGAAAACTCGAGCGAGTTGTTTGTCGCGGAGCCGCCATTTCCGCTATTCGTTGATGTATTTGTGCTGGTCAAAGCTATTGTATCTCCAGTACTGCTGGCTGCAGCGACATGACTGCCATTCACCGATGCAGGCACTAGGACTGCATTAGGTGTCGGCGAATAGAGAGGCGGAGGCGGATTTGTATGTAAATTGCTGCTAATAGCGGGTACAAGGGGTGTGCCACCTAAAAAAATTTCGATGTGAAATTACAAGGAGAAAATTGAATTAACGTTTACCATAGATTATTGGGTGTTATG
Source organism: Sphenella marginata (assembly GCA_951509765.1). NCBI lineage: Eukaryota > Metazoa > Arthropoda > Insecta > Diptera > Tephritidae > Sphenella > Sphenella marginata. The sequence continues at coordinate 24,388,222 of OX608083.1, forward strand.
ATGAATTGCGGAAAATTTTAACATTAAAATACACAACGGTACATGCGTTTGAGAGATGCAAAAATTATAGATAAAAATCAATCAACAGGCTGCGGTACAGGCAAAGCCAATCATATATTTTTTATAAAACCAATTAATATTAATTGAGGAGAAGTGCTTAATCTACATAAGGTAATAAGGACAATGGATGGATCTCGTAAACAAAGAAATGTTGCTATTTTAAATAAAAAAAAATAAAAAAAAATTGCTAACATATTTTATTTCCCTTTTAAATATTATGCGATACCATTAAGAAAAAGCTTCACACATTAGGAGTTGTTGTATAATACTTTTCATTTTCTCCTACAATGTTGCGGGACCCTTTTTTCAATGGTATGTATAAAGTAAATAAAAAGTGGCATAGACTTAAAACAGGACATCATTTTCATTTAAACATTCTGTGAACATTTTGTCTTACTGCTAACTTTATTGCGGATCTTTCTTTTAATAATTTTTTATATTATATGCTTTTATTCTTTTTTATTTTTTATATATTTTTTTTTTCTCTTTTTTTAATTTCTTTCTTTTTTTGTATTTTTTTTTTATGTTTTTTTTTTCTTTCCCTATTTTTTATTTGGTAACTTTTATATTTTTTTTCTTTTTCCTACTTTTCTCTCTGTTTTCATTTCTTTCCCTATTTTTTATTTCTTTCGCTCTTTTTCAATTTGTTTATTTTTCCGTTATTATTTTTATTTTTTCCTACGTAACAGAATGTCTGTGATAATCTAGAATGATTAAGCTTCTGGATTGTAAGCAATCAATTGGCAGTATCTCAATAAATATTAATATAGCACTTTGTTTTTAAAATCCTGTAAAATTATGTTAATCATACATGATTTGGAAAAGTGCAGTCATGTGTCCGAATTATGTACTGGTTTAAAAATACCCTTAATCTTTACAATGGGAATACTTAGGCAATTGGAATAAAAATTTAAGTGTGAATCTGTATTGTATGGTACCATTAAAATTTCAAGTGAGAAACAATAGCAAATCGAGGAATGGCACAAATAGGAGTACTTGTGAATTGCCTATACAATTCTAAAACTTATTGAATATGTGTTATTATAAAAGACCCTTAATAAACATAATATTTGTCTGCGATAATCTAGAATGATTAGGCTTCTGGATTGTAAGCAATCAATTGGCAATATCGCATTAATAAAATTTTATCTAGCACTTACATATGTACATCTATTGACAATCTTGCATAATTAGATTTCGAACATTAGGCAAGATTTGTATAAGTGCCGAATTACCTATAGCTCTACAACTAACTTTTAACAACTATTTATTCTCAAAAATTGATACATGATTACAGGAATTGCCCTTTATTAATTTTTATGCTTATTTATTTACTTTTATTATAATAATAAGGCTATATCGCGCCTTCCGAGGATATTAAGGACGAACTTCTTCTGGTGTGCTACCAAATTATTCCACTAATGCAGATGTAGTTGGCAGGGAAACTTTGAATTATTTACCACCTCTGACCTCTTACTTATCCGAAATTTAGTAATAACAGAAAACCCCCAAAATTTCTTAATAAATAATTCGCGAATAAAAATGAAAATATTCTGCTGCCTTGCACCTTCGGATTTTAAAAGACTTTAAATGATTTGTAGGAATATTACAAAAATCAATTATGAAAACAAAACTTGTAAGCACAATAAAACCAATAGAACTAATAGCCAAAAACCAATGATATTTAAAAACGATACTGTCAATACAAGAAGCATTAGAAAGCAAACAAAAAATTAAAAAAAAAGTTTACGATTATATTTATTGCATATTAAATGCACACTTAACTACTCTCAACAAGTAATAAAAAAAAAAATTATTAAAGTTGCATATATGTATCTATACACTCCGCCGCACTTGAATAATACATGTTTTTTTTTTTAATTTCATTATTTTTTCCGAAATAGTATCATTACTTTCATATATAAACAGTAATTAATGTTATTCCAGTCCTATAAAATTTATTTGTTTTTACTTTTAAACTAACATTAGTCATTCGAAATAAATATTCCATAGCTTACAGGCATTATTTGCTATATTCAAATATTAAACACAGATGAATCTATCTTCCACTTTAAATCGGCATTTCAAAAATATGTAATTGCATGTGATCGTAATATAGAAGAAGATTCGTGACACCGTAAAACAATTCTACAATCAGACTACTTGAAATGAATTTATTCAAATGACGCAGAGTGTAAACATACTATATGCAATCTGGTACAAAAATGTTCTATGTAATTATGTATGTTATAATAAGATACGCAATTCAAAAACTATTTACTGTCTTGATAAAGTAAAGGAAATCGCTTGTTCTAAAAAAAAACGTTAAGCACCTGGCACCAAAGGTAAGGTAGAATTTCCTACAGCTGGTGGAACGGGTATTTGACCAAATACCATCCCGTGCCGACCTCCTAAAGGCCTACCGGGTATGTGACCTATGTAGTATATATAATGAATCATACAATATTAAGATGATACACAACATATTATAGTAGGAAAGTGAAAATGTGATTGTCCTTTTTGTGATAGAGAAATTAATGCAACACAAATTAATAAGATTGAACTTAAATAAACGGCCAAAGTTGTCTAAAATATATGATTTGTGTATATGTTTGATAGTTTTAGTATTAAAATTATGCTTCATAGGCAAGAAAACTCTTTAATTAACTTAAAAAAGTAAAAGAAATAAATAAATTGTTAAAAGAAATGGATGACTAAAAGATTTCACGAAGACGAAAAGGTTTTATGTCTGTGTGCATAGTGGTTGGGGAAGCAATAGAGGAAGTTGCAATTTAGTTTATTTTTTGTGTTAAATTTATAGACTTTTTGTTTTGGGAATTCCAGTGAAATGGTGAAAACGATGGAACTGATTTATTTTTCTAATTAGATATGCTACGGCAGACCTACCTTGTTGAGTCAGTTGTACAACAGCTGCCGGTAATTTTGTAGATACCGCCACAGGCGTTGCACCAACAGCTGGAATTTTAATTTCAGCCCCCTGTGGCAGCACGTCAGCACTTGCATTGGTTGAACCGCTGGCAGTGCCACTATTAGGCAATGATGTTATCGTTGTAGCAGTACGTAAATTGACAGTGTTTTGTGTGGCTGTTATGGAAGCCCCAGTGCCACTACTATTGCTATTACTACCACTGCTACTAGTTATGTTTGTCGCTATTTGAGATTGCGAACTCTGCAAGGAAACCGAGAAAAAAATGTTAGCAATACAGCTAATTAGTATATATTATTTACAATTAATATATGTACATTGTACAAGCATATATTTTAAATATGTGGTATGAATCAGACAAATGCCTCGCAAATGCGAACATCCTTTGAAAGTAGGCTTTCTCAAAAATAGAGGCAGCTAACTTGTTCAGTGACGTTTTATCATCATTTAAATACCTATGTACATCTAAAATTGAAAAAAAAAAAGAATCAAAATTCACAAAAACTATTTAGGCTCCGTGACGTGAAACAAAGTATCCTTGAAAAAGCAGTATGATTTATGATACGACTCTAGGTGAGGTCGTAGCAGACATAACCCAAAGGGTCAGGGACTTGAAATATACCCGCGGTAAATCATGCAGGAGCTTGCGGGTAGTGCTTTTGTCGCTTAATACAACAAGGAGAAATAATCTTCTTGACAATTTACAACAAATTATTGATTTACTAACCGTTTTATTAGTGATTGCACTCAAATAATCTTGGGTTTCTTTTTGTGTCTTCAATTGTTGCTGCTGGTTTATTGGATTGCCGCTGGCAACACCTATTATTGTTGCTATGTTATCTGTATTTTTTTCTTGTTGTTGTTGTTGCTGCTGAACTAATGCAGCAGCTCTGTCCTCGCTAACCAACTGGTCTAGACGATAAGCATTGCTAAAGGTGACAAACTGCGGGGTTGGTGGTTTCTTACGCCACGTCGGGTAGTCCATCATGTTGCCACCGCTTTGCAAGTAAAACAATTCGGCGACATTTTCTGTGTGTCTGCAAACAACAAAAACATTCAAAGTAAATAAAACATTTTTTTTCTCGGTTACTTGTTCTACACACCTATCTTTAAGACTTCGCAAACGCAGATATTTTTGTTCCAAAATGCGCTTTTTAAGCGCATTTATATCCTTGGGTGCTGACAGTGCCGTATTGCTACTATCCTGTGTACTCCCACTAGCTGGTAGCAACGAAGCAGTGAAGCTACCACCCACACACCCCCCAAGTTTTGGACGCTTGGGCAGCGGGGAACCGCTGTATGTATCCTGTTGTCGCTGCCCTGCCTCTACAGTTAAATCGCTTGTATTTAAAGGGATTGTAAAAGTATTTATTAGGCCTCCGGACGAACCCGGTGTTAAAATATGTTGTTGTGAAGTCTGAGCACAAAATGTGTTGTCAATTTCCGAAGTAAAATCCTTTGTTGATGTATTTGCTATCCCTGTTATTCGTGATGATACTTGCGGCATAGGCAATTGATGCGCCTGTACCACTTGATGTTGAAATGTCTGTGATATTGCTTTATTTTGAGGATTTTGTATATTAGTTCCTGTTGATAATTTTGATGAAGCAATTTGTTGTTGCTGTGTGAATGCTTGCTGAAAGCTACGTATAGCTGGTGAATCGGATGTATCTCCAAAAACACTTACGGCTGGAAAAGATTCTGTATTGCCCGTTGTTAGGCTTGACGGATTGGTTATGCCACCGCTATTGGTGGTCGTTCCCACCACCGATGCTGTTGCAATTATTGACGATAAAACTGATCTATGGTCGGATACAGCAGGAGGGGCTGGGCTAGCCCGTTGATGCCCCCCTCCTGCTGACTCACCTTCATTCATGTTTGATGCATCTGAAAATGAAAATTATACAAGTTTATAAAGCTGATGGTATTTATTTTTGTAAAAGGCTCTTTAACCGAGTTTTTAACTGTAAGATTATATCAAAACTTGACTACTCCTGAATCCATTGCTCAGATTCAGAAGTTTAAAGTTAGATTTGAGTTTATTTTGCAAGGTTACAAATTGTTTTATCACATAACATAATGATAACACAGAGTGCCCTTGCGTGCTATATACAAAGGGAATGCAGTTGGTACATTAACTAACAGTTATGCGAATAACAAAGTAAAAACGACAGTTACTCTTTCTCTGAAAACGCAACACTAAAAAATTCGGGAGTCTTGTCGTTACAAACAACAAACAAACAGGTGTTCCTACCTCGGGACCTGCAAGGGACTTTTAATATAGTAACACTCCCATAACCATTTCCAAAAAACAAGTACCTATCCTACAATAACAATTTGCTCCGCCGACACCATCCGCAAATTATCCGCTGTGAGACAGCAAACGTAAGGAGCAATAGGGGTTTAGAATATGCCCGCGGTAGGCATACCGGTCGTAAGAGGCGACTAATATGCATAAAGGCAATGATGTTCAACTCGATGGTTGATCTACGGATATGATGCCTCTCACCTCTCATTACCCATCTCTTCTTACCTGTCGGAAGGAGGGATGACATGACCTAGAAGGTTCCATTGGTCCAAATCGCTACCACGACAGTTGGGCAGCAAGGGAGTACCGGATTCATATCCGGCCAAGGACTGTTATTTCGACAACACTCCCCAAAACCTTCGGGGAGTGAATTTGTTGTTAAAACAACAACAACATCAATATATGTACATATCCAGACTGAGCCCCGACTTGCCCCCCCATAACACTAATCATCTTTTTGTCTGCTCAACGGAGCCAACTCTTCTAACATCCATTTCACTCTGGCCCACCCCGCTAACCAGCCGCTAGGTTTCTAGGATTTCCGTTAGGAGTCTTTGATGATACTACTGGGTAAGATACTGACTACCTAGGTAGGGCTAAGTAGCGCTACAATAACAACAAAAACAACAACAACAGCAATATACATAGATTATGCAGGCGTAAAGTGCAAAAGGAATAGGTACTGTTATCATTACTTAAAGTATTAACTTAGTATTAAGTTAGATTTGTAGCATTTAGTTTATCACCTAAAAATATGAATGATATTTTAAGTGTAATGATAAACGCTTTGATCTTGCAAGGTTACAAATTGTTTTATCAAGGATGTGAATGATAACACAGAGTGCCCTTGCTAAATATAGTAAATACAATTATATATAAAATATAGTATATCTTAAAGCTAACTTATTCAAAGTTCATATCAGTTACGTACGGTCGTAAAGAATTACCAAATTCATACTTATAAATATGCCAGCCAATAATGAAGGAAAAAATATCAAGTTGACAAGGAATATAAATAAATATTGTTTTCCATTATAAAGAAGTCAGATCTTGAAAAGAACTAACCAAAGAAAACTTTAAATTTCAAGGGAAGGAATATGGTATTTGTTTCCTTTGGCACTCAACTACTAATAAATTAGCTAAAAATATGATACGGGTGTCAAAAGACGCGTTTTGACCTCAGGATCAAGGATCCGAAGTCGAAATTTAATTTTTTTGTTCCAGTGAAAAGTTATTAACAAAAAACCAAAAAATTACCCAGGTCAAATCCTGATTTAGGGGCCCGATCCATGTTTTTTATGTGCGGAACACCTTTCCGAGTAGGCGGCCTTCGGCCGCGCTTCAAAAAATAACCCTGGGCTACGCCATTCCAACTCCGGGTGTGTGCCATAGCCGTGGCTACCGCCACGGTGATGTCCTCTTTTCTCACAGTGTAATTTGTGATTACAACAACCACATGAAAATGACAGAAAATTCTGAACTTTGATTGCAAATATCTCTTCACTGGAACAAAAAAATGAAATTTCGACTTCGGATCATTGATACTGAGGTCAAAACGCGTCTTTTGACACCCTTATCATATTTTTAGCTAATTTATTAGTAGTTGAGTGCCAAAGGAAACAAATACCAGGAATATTTACTAATCTCAAAAGAATGAAAAGCTTAAATTAATTGAAATAATATACAAATTAGGCGCTATTTATATTTAAATAATTTACTACACATTTATTTTACAACAAAGTCAACACTTCACAGCGAAATGAAACGAAACGAAACGAAACATCGCGCAAAATTACTGAAACGAATTCCCTTGTTTTTTCTACGGCAGCCATATTGATATTTTATTTGGCAATTCCACAATCGAGGGTTGTCATATATAATTTCCACAACACTTCGTTTTTCAACAGTAGCAAGCTAAAGTATAGAAAGGAGCTTCAAACATTTTGATACAAAGAGATACTTCATCTATGCATAAGTTAAGAGCCACGCCTTTCAAAATCATTTAAATTTTGTTAAATAATTTTTTAAACTGTTTTAACTTTATATGTACTTCAAAACCCGAAATGCGCACTAAAAATACAACACTGCTACTAATCGAATTTTCTCTATTCTGAACAAGACGAATGCATTGGCAGCCATTAATGAGCACTTACCTCAGACAGCTTTTTTCAATCACGAAATTTCTAGGTTTCCCATAAGCATCTGTTCTCAAAACAATGACTATTATAATATTGGAGCTTAGCTCTCAAACACGGCACAATAATTTCTTAATTTTTCGCTATATTTCCCACAATTACAACGATTCGAAATTCTATGTAAAATGCCAAAAATTTTCTGCGCTTCACCGGAATTCAGCATATGCGGTACTCTTCACGCTCACACAATACCGTATTTTCTGTCTCATTTATCTTTGAAATTTTTCACATAAAGTCGGCCGCATTGAAATAACATCTGAACGCGTTGAGAACATTACGGAAACTGAAACGGCGAGCAGAAAATTATTTTTACGAACCGACCATTTTGCTTTCCGGCTGGTAGTTCGGCAGCCATTTTTACAGAGTCGCATGTTAATGTATACAAAGAGATTGTCAATATTATTGCGCAATATTTATTTGCGCTGAAGTAACCACTTTTTATCGAATTCATTTTCTTCCTTTGGATTGTGGAGGTCAAAACGCGTCTTTTGTTATCTCTCCCGACATTTGTGGACGTGTTTTAGCAGTGGACGTTTAATGTAAAGTTTTACACTTGCAGTTATTACTAGGAAATAACAAACAATTCACTCATATTTTGTATTTTGTTGACTTTAATCCGATAAACCCACACACGCTTCATCGACTTTTCGCTAAACCAAGCATGAAATTACCATATCTATGCATTATCATTTATCATCTGTTCGCCGCCCATTTGAATTAACCTCGACTTTGGATTATATTTATCTCCGGCTATTTAATGGCAAATTCTGGACAATTTGATGGACTTGGCTTGTCCACATATCTCGTGAAAAAGCTACAAAAGAAGGCTATTACCACAAAATATGAGTTGCTTATTAGTAACAACTTGGAATTAATGGAAATCACAGGCCTTATGGATACGGCTATACTGGAAATTAAGCAAAAATTGGCTGAAGATTACTTTCCCCGTCAGCAATATATGTCGAACACAAATAATAAAATCTATAACACTGGTATAGAAAGGTAAGTTTTCCCAATGCAATCGTTAAGCCAGTAAGTTGTGCAAATTACATTCTTAGGATCGACCAGCTCACTCTAAAAATACCGTTAAAAACAGGCAGTGTATGGGAGATATGTGGCAAAGCAGGGATTGGTAAAACACAACTTTGTCAAACAATCGCAGTTAATTTTGTCGTACGGTCATGCGGCACAGTGCTGTATGTGGATACGAAGTGTGACTTCTCAGGGACGCGCGTTATGGAAATGTTGCGTAGTCGCAATATCTGCAGTACCGATTGTGGGCGTATAATGCAAGATCTTTTGGTTGAACGTACAAATAAAGCAGAAGGCATTTGTGATATTCTAGGTAATTTAACACGCCAATTGTCTCTAGGGCCAGAGGCGGACGGCAGTAACATTAAATTGGTTATTATTGATGCATTACCAGCTGTATTTTTTTCATGTCGCACCGAAACTGAGCGACTCAAAGGTATTGCATTATTTTATATACTCCTATTACTGCAAGTATTAACTTTACATTCTTCTTTTATTAGGCAAATATTTGCTAGCAACTTTAAATAATTTAATATACAAACTGGCAAAAGAGTATTTGATAGCTTTTATTTATGTGAATTTATTAATGGACTACGAAGAGGAACGACTTAACGCTGAAGATGCAGGTAATTTTTTACTAAACTTTTATAGGAAGTGCATAATTTATTTGATACATATGTACATATTCCAGATTTGACAGAATTCGTTCAAAACGTTGAAGTGCTGCCTATTACTTCGAGCCCCTTGGCCAACAAAATCGTGCGCCCAGCATTAGGGGAATATTGGTATCGGGCACCACGTTTGCGCTTGGCTTTAGAATTTCCTCTTAATACAAACTTCGCTACAGATGAACGCACACTAAAAATTCTGAAAAGCTGTTATTCTGCAGTTGGAGCTATGTGCAATCTACAAATAACATCTGCTGGTGTTTTATGATTAAAAAAAAATAGTAGAATTCGAAACATAAAAGACTAAAACGTAAGGTACATGAATATATGTATGTATATCGATCCCTTTTCTTGAAATTTGCATTCTCCAGTCATTGACATTTGGGAGCAATGTTTTGAATTGCACGAACAGTATAATAGTAAATCATATTTATCGCGACTCGAAAATTTGTTGTTGATCATCATGCGTATGAAACGTATGTGTGGGGCATATACCCCTTAGCGGGTTAGGGATTTAGGATATGCCCGCGGTAGGCATACCGGTTGTTAACATAACAACAGAGCATATACTTTATCAATGATAACCTATCGAACTCATCTATGAATTCATCGCATAAATAGTTCTATGGCTTCGTTGGGTGCTTCATATGCACTAAATAGTAATAGTATGTATACCTCGCAGAAAAATTACGGCGTACTCCTCGTCCAATGTGCAGTATGCTACTTACATTATTCGCTAACACCGAATGGCATTCGCAAAGACAGATGAATTTTGCTGGAAGCTGACATGAAGACACTTGAAGGGCTTGCAAATGCAAACGATTTTTCATTTTATGTGGACTGGATTTTGAATTTAAGGCTTTTGGTGTGGTAGGTAATTACACTACCTATACCTAATACACCGAGACAGGTTTAATTTTTGTTGGAACGCACATTTGATGCTGTGTTAGTGTAAGACAAAAGCTCGAAATTTAACCAAAGCCGAGTCCTAAGCCAAATAATTAGCATTATCTAATATATGTTTGAATATCGAAACCGAAGCCAAATATTAGGGCCTCATTCTGTATTGCGAACAAAAGCTCAGACGATAGATTCGTCTCCTAACTATTTCGTCTAGCAAGCGTATTCTCTATCATATTCGTTTGCCTATGAGTTTTTGACAAGTAATTTATTTTATTTTTTTTTTTTTAAATTGTTTTTTTGTTGCTTCGATCGTCTTGCATATTACAAACAGGCGAACGATTCGTCTCTGAGGCGAAACGATAGTTCGTTTCGTGATAGAGAATGATCTGAGGCGAAACGAAAGTTCGTTTCGTGATAGAGAATGAGGCCCTTAATTTAGCTTTACTTTTGATTTTTGATATCATTTGATTTTTTACAAAAATACATACAACAAAATTAAAAATAATTCAGTGTAAAGTTAACAACATTTTATATACCAAAAAAAACTATCAGATTTGAACGGTTACGGAAATAAGGGCCTCATTCTGTATTGCGAACGAAAGCTCAGGCGAACGATTCGTCTACTAACGATTTCGTCTAGCAAGCGTATTCTCTATCATTTTCGTTTGCCTATGAGTTTTTTTGTTGCTTCGATCGTCTTGCATATTACAAACAGGCGAACGATTCGTCTCTGAGGCGAATGATAGAGAATTAGGCCCTAAATAATTCGTCGCCAGCTGCACTTGTAATAGGCGTAGTTGGACACTTTTTCGGTTTAGTTTAATCCTACAAATATTTCAAATTCGTCCCTGCCGAAACAACTTTTGAGTAATAGTGGACACCCTAATGTACATATGTACTTGCCTGCCGGTATGTAAATATATCTGTGCTCGTAAAAATGCGTTCACTTCGTGTCTATTTCATGTTCGTTCATTGTGGTTGCAGCTTTCAACGAGTTCGGTTACTTAACGCACAGTAATAAATTTTGCTGGGTTTGATATCAGCACATCAGCGGTGCATCAAATTCAGTGAACTCGAAATATAGTTTTAAAAATAATTTCAAACCAAAATGTCAGAAAATATCTCATTTTCAGAGGAAATGGAAAACGATGGCGATTCTCGTGGGCCACTAAAGGTGGCAATCGTTGGCGCCGGTTTGGTGAGTCCGTGTAAACTAACGTTTTTTTTTTTGAATTATCAGAAGAAAATCAAAGGGGCTAAGCAAACTGCAATAATAGTTGCTCCTATTATTTTTGTTGCTTAGTTTCAAGCGTCCTTTTTGTAAGCGCTCTTACCGCAATCGACAAGTTCCTATTTGATTTTCAAAGTATTTTAAATTAAACAAAAAAAAATTATTTTTTTCATACACGGCTAAGTGATTATAAACAGACAAAAAGTCTAATAATTTATGCAACGCATTGAAGTACCTTAATTAATGCTTATAAAAAACGTTTTTATTTTAATAACTTAATTTTCATACATACATACATACATACATATGTGGATTTAGAGTTGTGAATTACAAAGCAATTTCTTTCGCTTGAATAAAAAAGAAGTCAATTGAAAATAGTTTTCTTACGGCGTCACCAAGATGAATGATTTTCTTACACATGCCAAGCTTATTCGCGATAAGAAATTGTGTCTCTAGTCATAACGCCCTTCACTTTGTATGATTACTTACACTGATTGCTATTTATTAATTGTATATGTATGTATGTATGTTTGATTAAAACTATTGCATTACTTCACCCCCCTATTGTTGAAGCTCAGTTTGCTAATGTATTTAGGCTTGAGTCATATTAGGCCTCAAGTGGGCATCCAACATACCTTACAATTCACAAATGTTACTTAACAACACCATCTGCACTTGATAGTCAACGTATTCTAAATTTAAATTATATTAAATTGAATTTTAAAATTTTATTCGGTAATATACATATGTATGTATGTATATAAATCTCACTGACTATCTATGATTTAATATTATTAAAATCCTCTATTTCCTTCTTTAACGCTCTTCAGGTCGGTTCATTAGCCGCTCTCGGTTTCGCACGTCGTGGGCATGAAGTGCATTTATATGAATATCGTGAAGATATACGCACTGCTGAATTGGTGCAAGGTCGCAGCATAAATTTGGCTTTGTCGCAACGTGGTCGAAAGGCATTAGCTGAAGTTGGTTTGGAGAAAGAGGTACTCGCAACAGCTATACCAATGCGTGGAAGAATGTTGCACGACATCAAAGGCCAACGTAGCATAGTATTGTATGATCCCAGTACAAATCAGTGTCTCTACTCGGTGGGCAGAAAACATTTAAATGAGGTTCTATTGAATGGTAAGTGGTGAAATTATTCTTCTTAACTTTAAATTTATACTTAAAAACATTGATACTTTTTGTAGCATGCGAAATCTTTTCAAATATTCATATGCATTTCGAGCATAAGCTGAAATATGTAGATTTGAATCAAGGACGTATGGAATTTAGGCGGTGAGTAGTTTTTTTTAGCTCTAGCTTTAGTCTTATTTTGTACTTGTTGTAGTTGTTCTCCAAAGGTTTAGGGCAGTATTACAGATAAAGGCAGTTCTTTGGATACGGTAAGCTTCGGTCTGATTGACTTAAAAAGCTAACGCCCTAAATAATCTTTATGCGTAATTTCGCTTTAGTTCGATTATCTTGATTAAGGCACAAACGATCGACATAATACTAAGTAGGTGCATGTAACTTTACTTATTAATAAAACGTCCAGAGATGGAAGACAACATAAAAAAGATAATAGACTTAGCTAGACTGATTATACCTTATTTTGGCTGTGGTATTTATTTTAATTGAGCTTAATCTTATCTGAACCTGAAATGTTTGCCAGCACTCTGTAAAACTTTTATTGTACACACATTTGACTGTTGGGAAATATATAACGCAATGCCAAAATAGTAATCCGAATGCGAGCAAATTTACATTGGAGTGTGCTGCAAGGCCACTATTTTCGAAATTAGAACTTTTGTATAATTTTTGAAAAAAACTTAAAAACATTTTTGGTTCATTAGTTTTATGTTAGTGGAAAAGCGTTTCGAAAATATTCTCTTAAAATCATAACGAATTTTAAGTGACATGACCAACAGTCTATTGTGTTTTCTCAGAATTTCAGGCCTACAAATCGCAATTTTCTCTTTTTTATTACAGCATAACTTCTAATGAAATTGTTGAAAATATCGCTGATTTGGTTGTGGGCTGCGATGGCGCATTCAGTGCAGTGCGTCAACAAATGGTGAAAGCGCCTGCTGTTAATTATTCACAAGAATATATTGAACATGGTTATTTGGAGCTTTGTATACCAGCAAAAAATGGCGAGGTAATAGAAGGTATCTTAATTGCTATTTGCAAGTTTTATTTATTAAAAATATGTTGCAGTTTCAAATGCCTGAAAATTATTTGCACATTTGGCCACGTGATAGTTTCATGATGATTGCGCTACCCAATCAAGATAAATCTTTTACGGTTACGCTTACAATGCCATTCAAAGTTTTCGAAACTATACGTACTCCAGATGATCTATTGAAGTTTTTCAAGAAATATTATGCTGATGCAGTGCCATTAATCGGTGAGGAGAAATTAATAAAAGATTTCTTTAAAATGCGACCACAACATTTGCTTTCAGTTAAGGTAAACATATCTGGAAAATGTATATCTCCAATTATTATTGTCATATTTTCTCATGCAGTGCAACCCCTTTCACTATGGCTCCAAAGTACTCATTATTGGCGATGCTGCACATGCTATGGTACCATTTTATGGTCAAGGCATGAATGCTGGCATGGAAGATTGTACATTGTTAATGTCATTATTTGATCGAGAAGATCTTGGAACTGCAAAAGTATTGGCAAAATTTACTGAAATGCGTTGGCGTGATGCGCATGCTATTTGCGATCTGGCTATGTACAATTATGTAGAGGTAAATATATATGTCGGAAAAGTGGTAGAGAAGTAATGCTGTAAAAAAATGTGGAATACTTCTAAAATCGAATAACATACATATATTTGTATGCTGATTCTAATTTAAATCTGTGTTTTGTTTTAATTTTATTTCACAGATGCGTGATCTTACCAAGCGTATTAGTTTTCGTTCACGTAAATGGCTTGATACTTTACTATTTCGTACGTTCCCAAGAGTTTGGGTGCCACTGTATAATAGCGTGGCATTCACGAGCATGCCCTATAGTAAGTGTATAGCAAATCGTAAATGGCAAGATAAGGTAATTACCGCGAATGGCTTTAAATCAAGTACATAATTAAATATTGTTCATTCTTTTCAGTTGCTCAATAATATACTTATATCTGCTTCAGTTGCGTTATTCGCTATCATCCTTTCCCATTATCTTGGTTTTATTTAAGATGTTACTTTTAAGAAATGAAATTTCTAGTTGCTAAGAAAAAATGCTGCTTAACATCGTCATATATGTAGGTATGAAACTGCCTTAGTTGTGATAATTAAGTATGATTTGAAGTTTATTGCATGTGTAGCTAGTATGTGTATATCTGTATATCGTAGTCGGAGCTGCAGTTGATTTTGGAATTTATTAGAAAAAAACGGTCACATGCGTGATTGTTTTCAAAAACGTTCTGTACTCCAAAGGGACAAAGTTAAGAATTTGGTCGAAGCAGATCCTATTTTATAATTCGATTCCGAAGGGATTACTTTACAATGCATGGAATTTTTTAAACCACATTTTTATGTTTTTAGTGGTTTTGAATCGTTATCAGTAGCATTACGAGTTTTCACTCGATCGGCGATATACCCTGAATTTTATGTAGTAAACAAAAAGAATGTTTCCTTTTCCGTCTGCGATAAGAATAAAGCAAAAGAAAAGGAGCAAAAGTAATATTTAAAAAAAAAAATATTAGAAAAAGTTTGATTCTTGAAACAGTACGTCCATTTTCGGACTTGCCGTCAATATCAAACGAGAATCTGTTAGCAGTTTCCACAACAGCCGGTGTATTGTACCAATTTGGCTCGGGTTTTCGATGTAACCGTAACCCTAACTCGTCGTAGCAGTTTCAACATGGTTGGACCACAATGAGTTTGCTGTTAAAAAACAACTCCACGACTATCCTCGAAGCTGTTGTGTAATTTCACATGTATTTCAGCTATTTCATTTACACGGCTAAATAACATTATGGAGTTCCAAACGCCTGAGGGACCAAGAGCCTCATTTAAATTTCACACTTGAAAAGGTGGTACAATTTTCAACAATTTAAATCAATAAAATTTTTCGAATGAAATGTGTGCTATTCATCCATAATATATTCTTTCAATTTCAAATTTTGTAATAGAAATAATATTCCAAAGCCCTTCACTTTAGGAGGGTTAATATTTCATTTTTAAACAATGATATCCGATTGAATGAAATATCTTTTTATTTGCTTTTTCGACGCACTTCATGGTTTTCTTCAACGTTTATTTCTTTGGTGCACCTCCAAAAGAAATTAATACGTCATCTAGTAGATTTTTGAATTAAAGCTTGCTACCGACGACAGCCACAAGATTTCATCATACCACCAAGGGAGCTAGAATCAAAGATTTGTTTCCATTTTGCAGGTAGGTACATCAGACAGGCGTTTACAAAAGAAAGTGAAGAACGTGTTGACACATAAATGCTATTTCGTAAAATATTAGCGGTGCCTACTTTTAGGCTCATTGTCAATCAGTTAATTGAAAGCACATGGTTGACTACTTGATACCTATGGATATATGTACATATATATGTAAATGTTATCAGTTCTTTCCTACATATATTTTATTGAAGTTTATATTAGAACAATACACTAAGTAATATATTTATTTTAGGTTATTTAGTTTTATATAGCTAAATTCAAACGACATTTCAAAACTTACTGCAATCTTATTTTTTGGATTCACTAAAAAATTGTCCATTGTTTTTTGCTATTAAATTTAAATACTTTGATGCTCGCTATGCACATGTTTCACCTTCTTCACTTTGGGACGAAATGATTTTTAAAACCTGTAATGTAGCATAACTAACAACACATGTGGTTTTATTTAGCAATTTCACGTAGACCACTGTCAAAAAGAAATACCAACATTTGTTTGGCGCACAATATCAATCGGCCTTTCATAAATTTTTATGCTCTGCGTTGTGTCAGCTGCAACAATAAGACAAATGTACGGCAAATAATTATAAATATTTTACCTGTACATGCATGCAAATATGTATGTATGTATGTGAACTTGTTTGTAAATTTTGCCGCCTAAACTGCTGAGTTCAGTGGCGTGTTAGGGTTTCGGTTCAAGGTGTGTATTCTCTATCCGTTTGCCATGGAACCAATGTGGACAGGATTGCAGCTACCGCCTGCCCTAATTAAATTCCGGACATTTATTGATTCATTAATTGAGCAATACCTTCTGGGCCTGAGCTTTTTTATCCATTACCATATCATGGCCTGGTCAAGGGAAGCGATGTTCTTTTAGTTGTTGGACTAGGCTCATATTTGTTCACCTTTAAATCACACTTGGTCCAGAAAAGGCAGAGCTGATCGATAATTTTTCTATTCCGTGCGAGTTAGACTATTGGTTAGTAAATTGTTTGATATATTCACCAGGCAGGTACCGTGGTGAATTATACCAATTCGCCGTTGTATTTATATACTCAATATTTTCCCATTCTCTGTTAATACTCAGCCGATAACAAATACTAAAAATATCACAAATAAAAATGTGAAAATAATAAAGAGAATCCACCGTATAAAGAGCGAAATATTGAATGAGTAAGCAAAGTGAATCGATTATTTCCTGTTTCTAATACAACAACAACTGCTAATGATGATTAGAATTTTGCTAGTAGGTGCTATTTTTGTTGAATTTTTGCTTTGTTGGCATATTCTTCAAAAATGTATGCCGGCTAAAAAGGCCTTTTACACAATACATTTTGTCATGTGTATATGTCACATTTTAAGTTGGAAACCAACGCAAATTAAATTTTGCAAAAAAAAAATCACATACGAAATAGGAACATTTCCATTTTTTTGTCTGATACGCAATTAAAATCGGATATTCTTTAATTTGTTGATTTTAATTTTTTGTCTAAGCTTTGAGGGGACGAGTAGTTTTTTGTTTTAATTTATTTTGAGAATTTTATTGTTTTATTTATTAAGAGTAGGTCGGGGGTGTGCAGAGCACGATTTAATAGGGACCACCTTTAGTAAATTATTATTTTATTATTATATTTAATTTATTTGTTCTATATAGAAAAACCCCATTTGGGTTATGCAGCCATGAACAATATCTTCAGAATATTTCATAAGCTGGTTGAGAATTATAAACGGGTGTGCAAATGAAATAAACGAAATAAATTGCTTAAGTCGCTGAAACTTTTTTTTGTATCTATCTATTAAACGAAAGGAAGTTTAAAACTAAAAAAAAAGCAATAATTAAATGCCTCTCCAAAAACTGTCTAGCTTTGTACCTAGTTGAGTTGCTAGTGAATTGATCATACAGATCGGCCAGTATTGAAGTAAGACCACCCGGTAGTCTAGTTAACTTCAAAAATCCATATATTTGAGTTAGCTCAATTTCGACATTCGTGTGCGATTTGCAATTTTGATTGAATACCTAACATTGCTGCCCACTTTTTATTGGATTTATTGCTGATCTGCGCACTTGAACTCGTGAGACATTTCTCAAGGTTTCCTTTTTTTGTTGGCTTCTACGTACTACGTGTATAATAAACAAATTTATTTTAGTATTTGCCGACATATTTCGTGATATTTTTATTTCTATTTCTCTTTCTCTTGCGCGCTAACTGTACTCTTTATTATTCACGATTTCAAGAGTTGAGTAGTCCTATACACACTGTAAAGAAGTTTAATCACTCAATGATTTTTGACGTCATGTTAGGCATTTGATTTTTGCTGACATTAGAAGATATCCATGAATATAATGCTGCTAACCACGAAAACTAAATATTTTTGAAACTACTCAGAAATATTTGAAAATTAAAAAGTTTTGATAAAACAAAAATGACTTGCATCTTCAAAAACTGACGTGAACCATTCGGCATCTCCTTTTCACAACAATTATAATAATCCCAAAGAAAATTTAAAAAAAATTCCAAAAGTTAAATTCCCAAATTAGAAAAGCCAAAATTTATTATTCTTGTTTGCATCATGGTTCTAAATTTGATGAATAAATGTCGAGCTGTGGAGGAAAAGGGCTCCCATGTAGTTAAAATAGAATGCGTTGATAACACCCTGTATTCGTGTTTCAATATTTTTATTTTTTTTTATCATTTCAGAAAAGGATGTAAATTTTTGGAAAATCATCTGCAAAGATACTAATCTGCTAACGGTGCACAGTGGGCACGCCTCACACATAAACGTTCAAAATTTCGAAGTTTCGAAATTGAATTTTATGTATGTATGTATGTATGTATGTATGTATATCGACTGCTTTTGATATAACTTTCTTCTTCTTTAAATCTGATCTAATTTGAGTTATTTGTTTTTCAGATTTTTACATAAGTTGGATATTTTGCACTAAGCTTTATATTTGATACGTGGTATTCGTTCAACTTCGTGGAACTTCAAAGTGTTTTAAACCACAAAACTTGCGGAATCCTGGACTCAAAAGTCTCATTCAAAAAATCTCAAATGACTCAAACCTTTGCGCTGTTTTTGAGACATGGAATTTTGTCCCACTCTCCATACAAAAGCGACCGTTGTGCGTTGGTTGCACTTATTTAATCTCCATAACTTATCAACTGCTTTTTGACTGCGCTCCCATATCAACTTCCGGTGATGCGTCTATTCAAGTGTGCTCTGCGGCATCCACATCCATCATATTAATTAACGTGGGATCATCTACTCAAATATCCCTTATAATCTCCCTTCCATGAGTTGACTAAGTGTTAGCGATATGCTTCACACCCGGCAAGCCTTTTTGCTGATACGAATGGCCGTGCCTGGAGTTCGTGTGATTGATATGGAGTAAGTCATTTTATGATAAATTTAACGAAAAGATTTTAATATCATTTTTACTTATTTTCAGCTGCATTTCATCAATACTTCTGCACATTATCAGCGGAATATCAACAACAATGTGGAACATTATAAATTCGATTGCATTAAACTCAAATAGGTACAATACTTTTATTCTTTCAAATTCTTCATAGCTTGGCACCATTTCACTATTTGATCAGCAGTTTTTTAAACTAGCATACATACCTACATATATCTAGCACAAATGTTTATAGTTATATGAGAAAGTATTTAAAAACGTTTTACATTTCTTCCGCTTCACATTTACCAACAATGCGCGTATAATCTCTTCGTATTTATGACAGCTGAAATACATATATGCTCTCTTTACGAATTGCTATACATTGTATTGAATTCGCCGTGGTACAAACGATCTCATCACTCTTCTCGTATTATTTTGCTCTGTGTCTCCCACTTGTAATTTTAATCCTACTCTGCTTGCCAGGTGGCATTCTCTGTTGTTTTTCGACTACACATTTCCTTGTCACATTTTTGCCCTTATTTAATATTTTCGCTCATGAAATCCCCTGCTGTCTGCTATTTTCGCTCCCGCCTTAACACGCCACAGCCAGCTGATTCGAAATTTGTTTGTGTGTGACTGTACTACCCTGTAAAAATTGTGATGTATCCATACATAAATTTAAGGAATACTCTTGCATTATCAAAGAGTACCCTTAAACTAATCACAATTCATAAAATAAATCTGATGTCTTAGGTTATGATCGTGAAATAGGCTTGTATTACGACTTCATTAGGAGAAGCATATTCTTTTTCTCTTTCACGACTCGATATTCAGATCGATTTTTCAACAGCGAGCCAACCTAGGGTCGTTTTTGGATTTTCAAATTAGCCGCAACTTAGCGTTAACTGGCTTTTATGAAATCAGTACCAGCGCCAAACGATAGCAAAGTACTATGGTGAAATATCTTTTGCTATGGTGAAAAAATGTTCTAATACTCAACAACCAATTCACCTCATAACTGTCAAAAGTTTAAAAGCCGGGAATTCAAGCACACTATATCCAAATCAATGAAAACTTCACACTTATCGGAATGGGAATCGACCCGTCGTAATATCCCTAGCAGAGACATGAAATGTTTATTTACTGCATGACAGAATAACACTTGGTTGGCTACTCCAGTAAGACAAAAGTTGAACATATTATAGAGCGATTTTTACAGCACAGACACGTTTGCTTATTTTCTTTCCTCTATTTACTAATATGCAAAAAGGCTTCTCAGCAAAAATTCATCTGCTTTGTAGATGCCGTTCGGAGTCGGCGAGAAACCGTAGGTCCCGCCAATTTGTAGGAAAAAATTTCAAAAAGCGGCACACCACAAATTGGAAGAGAAGCTCGGCGCAAAAATCTCCTAGGAGGTTGATGATATAACTGTTGTATATCGCGCCATATATATATATATATATATTTACTAATATGTTGTAGTGGAATCATTTCTTTTTTGTTTCCCTGTTTTTGTCTGACTTTTCTCTTTTTTCACATTTTGCTTAACATTTCTTTTACTCGTTGATTTCAATTCGAAAATATACTACATACATATATTCATACCCAAGTGAGCATGTTCATATGTATGTCATTGCCTATTCTCTACGTTAATATATACATATTTTGTTTAGTGACTTGCTGCTGATGATGACTACATTGACTTTGTGGAATACATCAGGGGTTGGTGCAGGTAATACAGGGTTCATAGTGGCGAATGTGTTGTGTGTGGTTCGGCGAATTCGGCTCGTTACGTACAGTAAATGTCTTCGTTTCGACATCAGTTGTTCGTCACATGTTCGACGCGTATGTCCGCTAAAAAAGTTGTTTGATAAAACTAATTTCTAAATTAGCTAATCGAGTAAAAATTTAATCGTATTTTTTGTGTGTTTATTCTGCAATTTCACTGTGTCAATTACGATATTTCGCCAATATAAAACATCAGCTTGTTTGTATGTAACAAATCGATTGCGAAAATTATGTTAAAGCAATAGAAGTGAATCGTGTTTGAGGAAAAATCCATTTCCTATTTTAATAACAACAATTGCTTAAGCTCTCTGTATGTGTGCGTGTGCGTGTGTGTGTGTGAGTGGCTTTGTGAGATTAAGAAGGAAACAAATCTGTAAAATCTAGACAAATCTAATCTCTAGTAGTAAAAACTTACCAAAAACCACGTTGCTATTTATTTTCTTTTTCGTTGTGCAAAACGTGCACGCCAGCTACAACAACAAGTTTAAGGCCATCGTAAACTCGCAATGGTGCAAATAAGTACTCGAAGTTTACTTCGGCTCGTTATACATAATAACAACAACAGTCAAGTTTCAGCTGCTAAATAAACCGTGTATTCGTGTGTATAAATGTGATAACAACCTTCATAACTCAGAACAAACTAAAAAGTTTGCAAAATTTTTTTTATCAAAAATCTGAAAAACAATTAGAAAGAAATTTTGCTCATAAGTTTTTTATATAAACTAGCAAGTGTTAATGTTAATCGGCCCTAGTTCCTTTCTTTTGAAATTGTCGCAACATACTTATTGTAGAGGCAGGTCTATTGAGACGGCTCTGTATTCGGTTGTAATTTCGTGCACACAGTATTAGCTGGAAAGTGGCGGCTTGGCGGGGGAAGTTTCGCGAAAAGTTTTGCAAGTATAATTGAGTATTGTGACTAGGTAGTCAAACCAAGTAAAATTGCTCACCTAAGCGCGGTAGGATAGGTGAGAGACTAAAATCCACGATTCTAAGGTTCGTTTATGTGAAACAAATCACACACACACACAAGAATGTCGGGAGGGGTCTCAAAAGACGAGTCTCGGTCCCAGGATCACGAATATAACTCCGCTCAACCGATATTTTCATTATTTTGTAAAATATTTGCGAAAAACCGAAAAATAACCCGGGTTTAGGGACCCGATCCATGTTTTTTATGTGCAGAAAACCCTTCCGCGTAGGCGGCCTTCGGCCGCGCTTCAAAAAATAACACTGGGCTACGCCATTCCAACTCCGGGTGTGTGCCATAGCCGTGGCTACCGCCACGGTGATGTCCTTCCGCGTGCCACTTTTTTCTCACAGGGTATTCTGATTACAACAACCACATGAAAATGACAGAAAATTCTGAACTTTAACTGCAAATATCTCGCAAACTACTAAAAATATCGGTTGAGCGGAGTTATATTCGTGATCCTGGGACCGAGACGCGTCTTTTGAGACCCCTCCCGACATTCTTGTGTAAATATTAGCGCTCGGTAGCGGATGTAAACGATTACCCAAATCGTACCCACTGAAATCGGGTTAGCACTAGTGCCAGAGCATACCAGATCCACATACGGAAAAAGGAGCAGCTTTCTACACATTCGGCGAGTCGCTTTCACCCAGCCCAAAGAACTTGAAACGCTTTAGCATTTGATTAATATAATCTTCGTTGGCATCAGTTTATCATCCTCAGTAAATATTACGATGGATAACCATAATAGGTTTGAAGAGTCACCAAAAGCTGTCCTATTAGCAGCACCCTGTAATTAAAAAAGGCAAGGTGCTTGTTCATTCTCCTTGAATACCACTCAAGCGCATTTGCTTCTTTGAGTTGTAACAAAACGACACAACAGTACTTGCTGGATATGGATTCGATACGCTTAGGTTCCAGGCCGAATGTCGTTTGAATTCCCAAAATATTATCATGACTTATCAAGCTACCATGCTATTATCAGTATCTTGGTAAAGCTAAGATATGTGCTTGAATCAGACACCTGCCGCTATAGTACGCCAGTATATTGCCACGATGGCTGGCAACTATCAAGTAAGCTGGTCGACACTATTGTTTTTCAATATGGTTTCTTTTGAAAAATTTTTTTTTAAACTTGTCAATCAACGTGGCAAAAGCAATATGTACATATATCAATTTAAGCACTTTAATAAACAAAATCAACATCTGATAAGCGCTGGCAAGTTGTACACGCGTTTTATTAAAAACAAAAAAAAAAATTTGTTTAAAAGCGAAAAAAATAAAACATTCTAAAAATAAAAATACATACATATTTGTTTTGCAAAAGAAATCAAATTTGTTTTTCAATAGTGTTGACGATTGTTTAGTAAGAACAATGTAAATAAACTGAATTTGCTTCATGGGCTTAGGTAGAAAGGGTTTGGAACGATCTGCGTTTTATTTTTAGCAGAAAAAAGGTTACAAATTAGAACTAGCCTATAACAGAATTATTTGAACGATTTAAATACAAAGTTTTAAAACTTTTAAAGGCTTGGCAATAGTTGCAGAGGAAAAAACATTTACTTGAATTTCATATTAATCACCCCCAGAAAAGTTTTCTATATACGCCTATGACCCATAAAATTTAACAACAAAAAAATGCATATGTGCAAAATGTTTACTATAAGCACGATTCTTCGCCGAAAAAAATGGGCGTGTTTTAAATACTCACACACATATAGGAAATGCTTTGGTATTTTTGCTTTGCTTTTCCGGCTTTTCGCGATTCGACAATTTTACTTCGATGCTTTCTTTTTTTTGTTTATTAGCTTTTGTTAAAATTTTTTCAAGTTTTTGCAGTGAATTGTTATTTTTGCCGCCTTTTGTTCCTACCTTCACCTCTAACGCTGCGTGCTTTTCGCTCTACTCATACATACATACTTTGGGTATCGCGTATAGTGTTCGTGGATCTCTAGTGTGCAGGCTTCGCTTCATCCTCCAAAGAAATGTATGAATAAATCCTCTGCAGGGCACTACACCCATTTAGCCAGTCTAAGAAAGGCTCCAACTGGCTAGCCCGCTTAAGTTTGCTGGAATTTTCAGACAACTCGACTACTAAGCCAATCAGCCCACGTGGCGTTTCTCGTTGTAACAGCTGCTTTAGTTGTGGTTTCAACGTTTTTTTTTTTTTTTGTGCTGTAAGTCACTGTAGTCCCACAGTGATTTTCAATTTATTTTGTGCGCTCTTTTTCTTTCGCCATTTCACCGTGAAAGATGTGTCTGACGAATGTAGTGTGAATAATAATATATTTGTAGACGCGTCATGCAATTCTCCAAAGTTAAGTTTGTTTGTCTTGTCAACCAACACCGACCGAACGGCTCTTCACTGTTACTTGTTATGACGCGCTTAGACTAGCAGCAGTGGCCGTGGCAATAAACGAAATGTAACAGAAAACTTTGCCGGCAAAGCGAAGAAAGAAATTAAAAATTAAAAACAGAAAACTTATAGTATTGTTGTTGGACTATTTTTCCAAGTGCGAATATGCATTTGTATTTTGAAAGTAATTGCACATTGACTGGCGTGCCTGTACTTAAGAGATTGAGACCCAATTAACTGGTAACTGTAATAGTTAACAAAGCAGTTAAATGTGAAAAAAGTAGACATATTAAAAGAAAAGAAAACGCTATTTCTCTTCTTCTTAATTTGCGTTTAATCCATCTTACGCCATTCGCATTTAAGTTATTTCCATTCCGATCTTTAAATGGTAGTGGGAGCTCTCGCTACAAGTGCACCTGCTTATCATAATTTTATATAGGCTGGGAGACTAATAGAGGGCGTGATCTATAACGGCTGATAAAAGACCCCTGCTACGACACCGCAGCCTATTTTGAACCCTACTATGTGGGTCACTTCTTAATGGGAAGCACACCTTATAGTTCTTGTAACACGACATTGAGAACAAAGGGTAGTCATGTTATTTCCTCCGCTTGTTCAGGAAACCACTGTAGGACCAAACCATCTACATATGGCAGATACTTCAAATTTGTTTATGGAGTTTTTTGAATGTGCCACAGAGCTGAAAACTACGATAGACATTTAAAAATTAATTCATTTTTGCCACGCATGTTTATTTATTTATTTTTAACTCATAAAATAGAGTACATCTAATCTTCCAGCTAATTGTTTGAATCGAAAACTGCCAGCTGAATTCTGTGAAAACTGTTATTATTCTATACCCCATTTAAACGTGAAACGTTAAACAGTTGTTATTAAACCCTGTAGGAAATAAAGGCAGAGAAAACCTCTTCAGTACCTGCAGCACATTTTTTATTTTTTCTGAGTGATACTGGGTTCCCAACTTTATGTCGAAATCAGTCAACGTCGTAAGCCATGTGTCAAATGAGCAGCTACTCGAAGGCAACCACTCTTCTTGCGTTCGCTTGTCCGTCACATTTCTTGCAGGGTTATACAATCATATATCAATCAGTGATATGGCGGTGGTTTTTAGATGGTGGTTCCCCAGCTCAGTGCACAGCCCGAGCTACGCTAATATTGCGGCAAACGTGAATACCTTCTTCAGCTAGTATTTACACACAAATTGACGGCGGAGTGTAAGATCAGCGTTGTATTTCAGAATTTTTTTTCTTATCAAAACACTATCAAAGATTTATCCTAACTTTTTAAGTACCTAATATTTTGAAACCGAGTGATTTTCCATTCAACTGTGGATAGCTTCTTACTCAGCTTGAAAATTATTACATTAGCCTACATACATCTGTACATATATATATGTATATATATATATGGCGCGATATACAACATTTATATCATCAACCTCCAAGGAGATTTTTGCGCCAAGCTTCTCTTCCAATTTGTGGTGTGCCGCTTTTGAAATTTTTCCTACAAATTGGTGGGACCTACGGTTTTTCGCCGACTCCGAACGGCATCTACAAAGCAGATGAATTTTTGCTGAGAAGCCTTTCATGGCAGAAATACACTCGGAGAGTTTGCCAAACCACTGCCGAGGGGCGATCCCGTTTTGAAAAACTTTTTCAAACCACTTTTTGATGTAACCTGTACCAGGGCTTGAACCCGGACCTTCGGTGTGGTAGGCCGGCAACACTACCTCCACACCACGGTGTACATATGTATGTATATATTGACCAAGCTTGCCCAGTATATTTGTTACATGTGTGGAAATTCCCCATAAAACAATCATCAATATTATTCAATAATTTTATTTGCTATGTAAACAAAGCTATCAATACTGTGCAAGCTCACAGAACCTACGATCGGCGCGCACAATCTTTCAAGCACAATCCAAGCGTGCTGAACTGCGGTAAATTGATAAATATGACTTTCAATATACATAAATATAATACAAATTAAAAATAATTAAAAAATTTCAAGTAAATTAGAACTTTAAAATGCAGGCAAGATTGTGGGTGGTTCTTCAAAATCTGAAGTTCTAGAAATTTTTTTTTACAATTTTTTTGTTAAATGCGCAACAGCTGATAGTTTGACAGTTTTACCAAAAGTAACCTTAAACAATTTTTTTTTTACCAAAACTCGCCACTTCTCATTGAGAGCGTGCCATAATTACGCTCATTTTTGGGATATCAATATTCGAAAAATCGAGCACGAAAGTGCCTTCCTGAGATCCTCACTAATTTTAACTCCTACGGGATCACAGCTGATATTGAAACAGCTTGTTCTGTTGAGCACTTCTGAGGACACAACACATGCAGCGAATTCCTTAAGGACTGGGCAAATTCTGCATAGCTTAAAGTTTAATCTATTACAATATTCAGTCCTAATCAAAATTAGTCTGCCATTGTCTCAGAAAAATTTTATTTGAATGCGCAGTGTAGGCAATTATTTCAATAAAGGCTGTGCATATATATTGTTTATCTATAAATTGTTACCAGATCTGTATATAATTATACTATGTATAATTGCTAAATATGTACATATATACCATATACTAATATTCGTATATATGTATGTATGTACCATGCTGAAATTTTGAAGTTTTTTTTTCTTGCAGTAGGGCTAAAGTTCAATGAACTTTTGGAAGAGCAGTAATCGCCGGCGTTTTTGTAATTTTTTTATGATATTTTCACAAAGTTTGTTGTGAAAATAAATATACTAGGTAGGTACATAAGCACGTGCTGTATTGCATATTGGATTGTAAACGTTTAATCGCTGCAATTTAGTAAAACCGGTTTTTATCAGCCGGTATACTGACTCATTGCATGCTCGATATACATACATACATATATACATATGTATGTACAATATCGAAATAAGATGATTACATATATACTAGTGATGTGCGGTGTTGAGTATTTAACTAATCGGTTCTGTAGAGATCGGTTCTTACGGGTACCTATTTACATAGGTGATGACATGTTAATTCTTTAAATTAGATTGTCGGATCGCGAAGAAGTGTCAGATAAATGGTTGAATTGGTTGAGATAATTGAACCTGAACAGCCAGGATTTTATATACAACCGGCTACGCTGTTATGTGCATCACTATTTAATCAAAACCGGAACCTGGGTCATACTCTGTTGTTTTATTTGAAAAAATATAAAAAAAATTACTCTTTCAAGTGGTTCATACTTCGTAAGAAATTTTCAAAAAGCACCCATTCGTTGTTCGAGTTCCATATTATTCCACCCCTTTTCGATTGTACAAAATTGGTACTCCATATTTCGAAAACCGAACCGCAACAGGGTTGGACCAGAGTGATAACAGAAGAGTGTGTTCAGTAGAACATGAAAAGAGATGTTGTGTGTCATGAGGGACCATACCGCATGCAGGGCATGAGTTTGGTATGGTTGGGTTGAGTCTGGATTAATAAGAATTTCGATGTTCAAAACCTCCTATCGTGCGTCAATGCTATTGATGGAAGCTAATATTGGCCATTCATACTTATGTACGTAAGATAAAAACATTTCAATTAAAGCAGATATACATTCATTTTAGCAATTCAAACTGTTAAAACATCAGAATATGCACACGTTTTTTCTTAACAACAACAATAGCTAAAGAAAACAAAAACAATCATAAGCCTTAGAATTGTGTTATTTAAACAAAATATAACACAAATATCAGAGCATTCGAATTACCTAAATTATTTTGTGTTAGACTTTGTAGAGTCAAAAGAGTGAGCTATAAAGAGGTGAGCTAAGCGATTGAAAGAGGAAAGTGAAATTAAAAAAACACTGCAAATAGCAAGCAAAGCAAATAAAGAATTTAACCGAAGAACAATAACAACAATAAAGCCAACGTGGTGAATTGCGCAGTGTCCGTACTAACGGGCCAACATTAGCAAGTAAATCAACAGTAATAAAGCAAAAAAGATATTGTTTGTTTAATTTCAAGCAAAGAGAAGGCGACAAAACTTTAGTGACTACTGGAAATTGCTTTAACAGCAATTGTTTTATTGTTGTTGTGCACTTGAATGCTAGGCAGTGAATAATAATTTTTTCTTATGCTCTTTTACAGTTGATAATTGACGGTGTGAGGGAAAGGCCTATGATCAGAATAACTACGGTGTACATTTGAAATTATATTGAAAAACTCGCAGTGTGTGAAAATTTGTGTAAAATAATAATACGAAGTAAATTTCGAATTTTCGAAGTTGTAAAAACAAAAGAATTTGTGAAATTGCACTTTTAACGTATTTCTATATTAGGAAAAATCAAAAGACAGTTTTTAAAATTTCGAAATTAATTACGAATTTTCGAAGATTAAAAAAATTTAATTTGTCGCAAGTAAAGTGCACATATAAGTGTTAATAGCGACACATAAACATACAAAAAAAAATAATCCAAAACCAGCAACGTCTGTGTGTGTGTGTTTGGCGTTCGTGCATGTGTGTATTAACGACCACAGCGAAAAACGCATAATGGTCAATTCGAATAACAACAAAAACAACGACGACAAAGCACCAACATTGATGACAACAAGTTCGAAAAATTCGAAAACAACAACTACTTCTAAGGTCAAGCAGCAACGACAAACGGTTGGTGTTGTTGTAGCGAGCGGTACAACAACATGGGGTTCAATAAATAGCGCACAACAAAAACAACAGCAAGAGCAAAAACCATTGCATGAACAAGAGCAACAACAACAGAAGCATGAGCCGGAAAAGCAGCAACAGCAGCATACACAAATAAAGAGAAATAAATGCAAGAATTCGCAAACGTCTGATAACAATAAAAACAACAACAATGAAGAGACAAACTTAGCTGATAATAAAGAAAACAACAACCACAAAAATAATGGTAAGAAAATTAAAAATGCTAAGAAAAGTGACATGCTGCATGACAATGCAATAACAACAAACGGCGATAGTGAAACAGAAGCACAACAAAATCCAGAATGCAAAACGACAGTAAATGGAAACAAAAGCAACAACAAACGTTATGCAAACAACAATAAAACAAGTACTGATAAGAATTCCAAATTAAATGCGCAAACATGTAATGACAACAAACAACAAAAACAACAGCAAGCGGTGGCCAACAACAACAACAACAACAACAAAGCAAATAACAACAGCAACAACAACAATAAAAACAAAAAGCAAACTCAAGGTAGCAAAATCTATACAAATAGCAAAAATAAAATCCAATGGAAACGTGTCGAAAAGCGTAATAGCGTCATCTTTAGCACCAATCATCACTACAACAACTATAATAATTACAACAATCCCAATATAAATAGTAATCAGAAAAATAAAAATAATAATAAATATCACACACCCACCTCTAGCGCGCCCAGCACAATCACCGACGACGATTACTTTGACGAAGATCGTGATTATGATGTGTATGATTTGTGCTTCAACGACTACAACAACAACACAAACGACGACAACGATTCGCTACGTTCACAAGATTATCAACGTAAAAAGAATACAACACGACGTCAAACACAACAACAGCAACAAAATGCGAATACAAAAAAGCTACCAAGTGCTAGTGAGCTATTGACCGCCGCTCTTATGGTGCCATGCAAAAAATGTAATAAAGTGAAAGCACCAACATTCGATATATCGAGATCATTAACGAATCCCAGACAAATTCGTAAATCCAAATCATGTTTGGATGGTGGTGCAGCCGTAGGTGATGGAGAACGAGTTGAAACGAATGAGACTGGTATGGGTAGCTCACGTCATTCCATTGTTTCGATGAATAGTTTGATGGAGGCTTGGCAAGATTTGACTGGTGTTGGTAATGGTAGAAATAGTTACACGAAAAATAAAAATAATAAAAATCAACGTGCTCAACAATATAGACGCTCAAATAGCGATCGTCGCACCTCATTCGATCGTCTATTTGCGGAACGCAATAAGGATTTTGTGCCAATTGTACAACCGACGCGTCCAGTACTCGCATCATCCAACATCGAACGCGTTCTAAGTGATACAGAGAAGCTGGTGATTATAGAACGCGTGGGTAAAGGACGCACGACATATCCCATAATGCAGGTGAGTTACATGAAAAACCATTTATATTTATCAAACTATAACTATACATTTACAAAAAACCCTGTGAGATCCAAAAGACTAGGATATATCGAAATATGATTAACTTCTCACCCTCACGGGACCCACAGCTCTGAACTGTAAACTCATAATATATGTGACATAGTTGGATGAACAAAAATCCTTATACTAGATTGTCTTAACCCTGTTGCTCGAATGATCAGAGATGCTCCCGGAAAATGATTCTTTTGCATTTAGCATATCGCAAAGATCGATTCAACGAATCGTTGACATCATGGCAGGAACCAAATTATTTCTCTTCAATAAACCAAGGACCGTACCATCTCTATTTTGAGCTCAGATTAATTGGTTTCCTTATTATGGTCAAGTTATCGCGTTAATAAATTTATTGAAATGCAGACAAACAATCTAAAATATGTATGTATGTATATTAAAATTTTTGATAAAGTTCATGAACTTTTATAGAGAAGGAAATATTTGTTATAGGTATACATACATACATACACATATGCATATACGCACAAGAAGGAAATGGCACAACTTTTAATTTATTAGCAAAGCATTTCGCGACAACTTTCGATAAGGCATTTTGTCTAGGCACAAGCGTCAGCAGACTAGTTATACAAAAAAATATTTGAATTATAGGAATTACGTTGAACATAAGTTTTTTTTTTTTTTTTAATTTTTGCAAAGTATTCGATTGCTAATTCAGTGTTGTTTGCGTGTTTATCCCAGTTATACCAGAGTTTAGGTGACATATCTTATACATAGAAATTAATATATGTACAAATTATTGCAAACCTGACATAAACGAGATGTACCGGAAGAGCTCAGATTTTTGAAGTTAACATATTGGTCGGCTATGCGAAGCTATTAGTCGTTATCCGGTCATCGTGATCCTGAACGATCCGGGATAGACCCCTTTAGTCTACAGAACAACAAATGTGACCAGTGATCAGAGCAAGTATTAGTCGCATCCGTCTTTCCGACTAGGCCCGGACTGGTCCTAGACTAATCGCATTTTTTGCAGGGTTATTTCTAATTTTTGTATGAACCAGATAAATTAAATTTGATTAGCAATGATTGTTTCAATTGTTTTCAAGAACAAGACTGCGATTGAAAAAAAAAAACAACAAAATATCATGACTTTTTACGATTAATGAAAAAACAGAATATAATAAAAAAAAATGATTGTTTACGAAACAAAACAAAACAAAAGCTTTTACGATAAGTAAACAAAAAACTAGAAAATTCAAAAAAAAATTTTAATAAAAATTTTTTTTTTTATGACTTTTGATTATCTTTTATTTAATTTTATTTATAATCGTAAAAAATCATAATTTTTTGGATCAACTTTTAATTGATTGGCGAATAACCATTACCAATTTTAAATAATGTTAATCAATCATTAAATGGATTCTCACTCAATCTATTTTGTACATTCACACATTCTAGTCTTACAATGAAAAATGAAAATTGTATAAAAAAATATTTCATGTACCTATTCTCAAGAAAATTTATTTTTCTAATTTAACTCACTTATTAAAGTAGTGCTAATGCCAAATCCATACCTTTAATTCGATGGCGTTTTTTTGGTTGTAACATAGTGTACTTATTTTTTTTTATTTTTCAGCATTTTATTTGTTCTTATTATGTTGTTATGCCTTTCATTCGATTCTTTTTTTAAAGAGACTGACTCCTTCACTTAAGCTTTACTTATTTCCTGCAAACTAAAGCTTTAAGTCAGTTGTGTCTTGAACAATGCTTGTTGTTTTAAGCTTTGCAACATGAAAACTTTGCCATTGCTGCCTAAATGTATGCAAACGTTTTTGGACAGCACGAAATGATCATTTGTGATCATGGCGCTTTTGCTGTTCAATTATTTCTTCACCTCTTTGTTATGCTCAAAAGCACAAATGTTTCATGGTTGTATGGGTTGCGATAAGAAATGTGGGTTAGCCAATAAAATTGAAACAAACAAAAATTTGAAAAATTCAGAAAATTTGGTCAGTGCTTTGTTTCCGTTTTTTGAGGTTAAGTTCGCCCCAAGAACAGCATGGAAAATTCTCACCACTCTTTTTTTTTAATGTTAACGTCAAATAAGATTTAAAAAGCAACTTTGTAAAAAAAATGTTTTGACTGCTGGATTTTAGAACATACAACCAAGAATCAATTTTTTTTGCGACTTATGAATAAAATAACAAAATGAAATATTTTTTTTTTTTAATTTCAAACTCGCGTTGAAAATGAAAAATTAGCTTGTCTCTTGAAAGCTAGTAACAAAAAGTAGTAAGCGCTCATCCTTTTTTTTTGCTTGCTTATTTTTATTTTTGTTGTCTTCACTTCAAAAATCTTTTAGGCAAGCAGAAATTATTTTATCTAGCATCGAAATGTGGAATGAAAAATGGATTATATTAAGGTTTGAAACTTTTACATCATTTTTTCAGTCATTCTAAGTCGATACAATTTTTCTAGCCGTTTTTTTTTTCGTTATCAAGTCTAATGTATACAAACATTTCTAAACAAGTGTCCGACCGAGTATTGGGGTTCGCGTTCGATTATCGAGCAGTTCGGTTAAGGAGTTTGACCAAAATATTGGACCATTTATAAATATTTTTTTTTTAAGTTATATGTATGTATATTTTCCTGAAATGAAAGAGAAATTAAAAAAAAATTTTTTTCTTACACCAAAAATATCGCTGCCGAAATCGCGGATACGTCGATTTGACCGAATATCTCATTACTCCAAACTTATTTTTGGTGTTACCTTCGAGAATCTTTTAAATTGTAAAACTGTAATTTACCTTCATAGAATAATATACACACAACAGCCGCATTATCTTTACCAAAAATTAAACTTCTTCAGGTCAGAAAGAGGAAACCGTATTATTCAAATAGAACATAACACTGCTTTTTCAGATCAACATTTCTATATAAACGCTATACGAATTTGGAATCGATTACCCCCTTACTTGCAGTTAGTCAGCAACGCAATGCAATTTAAAAAGTTAATATATGAACATTTTAAATAACACTGTTAAACATCACTGTTATATTTTTAACTTTAAAACTTAAACTCTTTACCTTTTTGTTATCTGTTTTTTAATATTTTATATTGTAAATCAAATCTAAGTTGTTGTCTTAGTTTTATTCTATTATTATATTTATTTTTTTGGCATAATATTTTTTATTTTTAATATGACTATAATACTATTCAGTGCTGTTATATAAGATTAAATCTTTGTACTGAATTATAAGCATACAAATAAACAAATAAATAAACCTCAGATTTGGGATGTTGCAAAGAAACCGGAAATTTTAGCCTCACATTTCCACTGAATTTTTTCTGTCAGCCTGAAAGTTCAAGGCCGCTACTTTGTAGTGGTTAGGCAATATTTTCTATTTGGGATAGTTCAGCTTTTGTTCGGTTAAGGCCGAAATGAATTTAAAAAGTGCAGTAATCGCTTCGGCCGAAAAATTAGAATTCGGTGGAACACTACCTATGTAAATACATACATACATACATACATACACATCCATCCATATATTTTACATATTATATCAAATATTACGTAAGTCAGTCAGTCAGCCAGTCTTGGATTGCCTGTTGTGTTTCGAGTTGCCTTTGTTCATAAATCGAATTGAAGCGGAATTTGGTAACCGAAAACCAAGAAAAGCGAACAACAACAAAACAAAACACACCAAAGTAAAAACAATAAAAACCAAAAAAAAAAAACAAAAAAAAAAAAATTGCAAACAAATCTTTACATTCGTGAGCACCTTTCAAATTCTGTAGTGGCTGCCTGCCCACCGCTGTTGCATTCTACAGCGATCTCTGAGCCACAATCGCTGCCATACAACGGTGTTGGTATTCCTCTTGCAGCAGCAAGTCGTAAATGTGCCGCATAGGTGCTTGTAAGCCAAGCAATCAGCCGTGTAGCTAAGCTGTGGGGCCATGAAGTCGCTGAGTTGAGCGCAGCATTTTTTGAATTCAACATTTTTATTGCTTTTTTATTTAGGACTTGTTTTTGTTGCCATTGAGGGGATTTACGTTTTCTGCAGAATTTCGTTTTGGTTTCATAATTGTGTTGTTGTTTTTCGTATTGTTGGATTAGCAATTTGTTTGCATTGTTAATAAGTAACACCACATATTAGGCAGCTTAGAATGGTAAAAGCTTAAAAGCTGCAGGTTAAAAATCAAATTTTAGCTCCGAATTGCCCGTATTGAGTTTTGAGTTTTCAGTTTCGCAAAAGCGTAATTATGTACCACAAATGGATTTTAAATTGTTTAAAAAGCAATAACAATTGTAATATTATATGGCAATTTGCTGTTAATGAAGTGGTAACGGCATTGATTGGTATTTAGTATTGCCACATAATGTTTTGGATTGTTTGTAATGGGACATATTACAATTTTAGAAACGTGGCGAGAAATATATCACGAAAAAAAAAAATAATAAAAATGAAAAAAAAAAAATAAAAAATAATACCTAAAGTAAAACTAGGGCAGTCCCATTAGGATTATACCTATGATGAAGAAACTAGTATCAATATCTGCAGAATTTTAGAACTAGAGCAGGCACACAAAACTCGAATAAAATTTATGACTATGAAGTTTCATAGCAAATCAATTTTTTATTATACCCAGCGTACTAGTACTAGTACAAGGGTATTATAATTTTGTCCACATAACGGTACTATGTAACGGCGCAAAATAATCGAGTTAGATATAGAGTTCCAGGTATGAAAGTTCTTAGGTTGAAAAGAGGAATTGATCAGGTCCGTCCGTGTACACGATAACTTGAGTAAAAATTTAGATACAAATTTTTCATACAGGCTACTTGCTATTGAAAATGGGCGAAATCGGATGATAACCACGCCCCCTTTCTCGATATCGAAAATTTCGAAAATCACATACATACATATGTAAATTAACAAAACGCTTTTTAACGCTGGGTATTTAATGTTCGGTTCACCCGAACTTAGACTTCCTTACTTGTTTAAAAATACATTTTCTTATCTTTCAATTTCGAAACGTTTTTGAAAAAAAAAAATTAACTGAAAAATCCGAAAAAAAAATTCAAAATTCGTTCAGCGAGAATTAGTAAAATTTTCTAAACTGAATTCTTTTTATTTTTTTGTTGTTTCTTTTTTTATATGCCAAAAACGGAATTCAAAAATATAAAAAAAAATTGTTCTGAAAAATTTGCATTTTCATAGTCCTGGGCAATTTATATTCAATTTTAAAAGAAAAATACATTTTTGAAAAACAAAATAATTCAAACCGATAGCTGAAAAATACAAAACAAAATATTTCAGAACTGTTTTTAAAATAGTCCATTCTGGGCTGTGCGATTAATTGATTTATCAAAATTTTGACTAATCATAATTTCCATTACTCAATTAATCGATTAATTATGATTTTTGATTAATCAAAAAGGTTGTTTACTCGATTAATCAATATTTTGATTAATCAAAAAGAAAATTAACTGATTAATCGTTTTTTGAATAAAATGATTAATCATAGATTAAAACGCCACAAATTTAGAATTTTCTTGATACTTCAACCATTTGTAGCATCTTCACATCTCAAAATTTTCTTAAATTTTTGTATTTCTTAAAATTTTGAATCTTGTTTGGTTTTTAATTTTTTTTTTTATTTTCAGCAAACTTTCACGTAAGAAAATGAGTAAATTTATCAGTTTTTGATTAACCATTTTTAAAAGTACTCGAGTAACTAACGCTCGTTTTGATTACTCATAATTTTGATTAATCAAGTAATCGATTAACTGAAAATTTTATTAATCAACTTACTCGATTAATCGAATAAAGGCACAACACTAGTTCCTTCAACGTTTTTCAGTATAACATCCTAAAACATTTTGCTAAAAATTATTTATATCGAATTTAAGTAAAAATTTGTAAACTTACATAATTCTAAAATCTTTTTTTTTTAACCTAAAAACGATATTGAAGAAAAAATAAAAACTTTTCTGAAACATATGTATTGAAATAGTCCTAGGTCATGCGTTTTCAATTTCGAAAGAGTATAACGAGTATAAAGAGTAAAATCTTAAAAATCCCAAAAGGGTACAATCGAATTTGATTGTTTTTTGCGGTCCCTGCAATTTAAAACTCGATTTCAAAATTAAAAAAAAAATCCTTATAACAAAATTTCGTAAACTAGTTAAAATTTTAACTGACTCCTCAAAACATTTTTAAACATATTGCTTTTTTTTCTATCAGTTTTAAACGATATTCAGAAATTTTACAAAAAAGATTCAAGAAGTTAAGTTCTCTTGTTTTGCACATATTTTCAAATTCAAATTTTATTGAAAAATAAAAATATTATTTTTTAAGAAACACGGTGCTCAAACAACCTTAAAACAAAAATTCGGAATTTTTTTTTGTGTAATAGTTCATGAAATTTTTTTCAGTAAGAAATCCTCAAATATCCCTCCCAAAATTCCAATATCGGCGATGGCTTTAATGCTTTTTGAAACTATCTCTGATATTGTTTTTAAAAATTACTACTGGAAACATTTTTATTAGCTGTTTTCGATCTTAAAGTTGAAGTTTTTTTTTTGCCAAAATTAAAGTCTTTAATTTTTTGTTCTTCTTCTTTTTGCCTTTGAGTGCATCCAAACCGCATTGAAGTACATAAAACATTTCATTGTCCATTAAATCCTCTACCAATATTTATTTCTTCTTCTTCTTCTTTAAATGGCCATCTAACCGCCTGAGCGATTTTGACCGTCCAACATAGCTCGCCAGTCATTTCTTCTTTGCGCCAACTGGCGCCAATTGGAGACCCCACGAGATCGCAGGTCGGTCTCCACTTGGTCCTTCCATCGGAGTGGTGGTCTTCCTCTTCCTCTGCTTCCACCGGCGGGTGCCGATAAGTATACCTTCTGGGCTGGAGCGTCTTCGTTCATTCGCACGACGTGGCCTAGCCAGCGAAGCCGCTGTGTTTTAATGCGCTGTACTATGTCGACGTCTGCGTAAAGCTCATACAACTCATCATTAAATCTTCTTCGGTACTCGCCGTCGCCAACGCGTAGAGGCCCATAAATCTTTCGCAGAACTTTTCTCTCAAATACTCCCAATGCAGCCTCGTCAGATGTTGTTAGTGTCCACGCCTCTGCACCATATAGCAGGACGGGAGCGATGAGTGACTTGTAGAGTGTGATTTTCGTGCGTCGAGAGAGGACTTTACTTTTCAATTGCCTACTCAGTCCAAAGTAGCATTTATTTGCAAGAGCAATTCTTCGTTGGATTTCTAGGCTGGCATTATTGTTGGAGTTTATGCTGGATCCAAGGTAAACGAAGTCCTTCACTATTTCGAACTTTTTGGTGCCAGCAGTGGCGTGGGTGCCAAGGCGCGAATGCGCTGACTCTTTGCATGATGACAGCATGTACTTCGTTTTGCCTTCGTTCACCACCAAACCCATTTTTTCCGCTTCTTTTTCTAGTTTGGAGTACGCAGAGGTTACGGCACGGTTGTTAAGGCCGATAATGTCAATGTCGTCAGCATATGCTAACAGTTGCACGCTTTTATAGAATATTGTTCCAGCGCGGTTGAGTTCTGCAGATTGTATTATTTTCTCCAACATCAAATTAAAGAAATCGCACGATAGGGGGTCACCTTGTCTGAAACCTCGTTTAGTTTCAAACGGCTCGGAGAGGTCCTTCCCAATTCTGACTGAGCTGGTGGTGTTGCTCAATGTCATTTTGCAAAGCCGTATAAGTTTTGCGGGGAAACCAAATTCAGACATAGCGGCATATAGGCAGCTCCTTTTCGTGCTATCGAAAGCGGCGTTAAAATCAACAAAGAGGTGGTGTGTGTCGATTCTTTTCTCACGGGTTTTCTCCAGGATTTGTCGTATTGTAAAAATCTGGTCGATGGTAGATTTTCCAGGTCTGAAGCCACACTGATAAGGTCCAATCAGTCTGTTCACGTCAGGCTTCAATCGTTCGCACAATACGCTTGACAAGACCTTATATGCGATATTCAAAAGGCTGATTCCGCGGTAGTTGGTGCAGTTTGCAGGATCACCTTTTTTGTGGATTGGGCAAAGAACACTTAGATTCCAATCTTCGGGCATGCATTCATCCGACCATATTCTGCACAGAAGCTGGTGCATACGCCTTACCAGCTCCTCGCCGCCATGCTTGAATAGCTCAGCAGGCAAACCATCAGCGCCAGCTGCTTTATTGTTTTTTAACCGGGATATTGCTATTCGCACCTCATTATAGTCGGGTTCTGGGACGTCAATTTCGTCGTCTTCGATTGTGGGTTCGGGTTCGAGCTCTTCTCTGGTTTCTTGCTCAATTTCTCCATTTAAAAGGGCAGAGAAGTGATCCCTCCATATCTCTAGTATTCTCTGAACATCAGTCACCAGGTCGCCGTTCTCGTTCTTACAGGAATTTGCCCCGGGCTTGAAACCTTCCGTCATTCGTCGAATTTTTTGATAGAATTTTCGGGCATTATTCCCATTGGCTAGCATCTCAAGCTCATTGATTTCACGCTTTTCTGCCTCTCTTTTTTTTGCCCGGAAAAGTCGCCTCGCTTCCCTTTTCAACTCGCGGTAGTGTTCACACACACTCCTTGTTGCACTCGATCTTAGCGTTGCCTTGTAGGCTTCGTTCTTTCTTTTCGTTGCAGCTCGGCACTCTTCATCATCGTACCAGTTGTTTCTTCTCGTTCGCCGGAATCCAATTACTTCTTCGGCTGCGGTACGGAGTGCTCCTGTGATGTGCTCCCACTGCTCATGCATTCCACTGGGTTGAATTGTGCTCTCAGAGAGCAGGTGTGAGAGTCGGTCTGCAAAATCATTGGCGGTCTGTTGCGATTGCAGCTTTTCGACGTCCAGCTTTCCTTGCGTTTTCTGTTGCACCTGTTTTGTCGTACAGAGGCGGGTACGAATCTTAGCTGCTACTAGGTAGTGATCGGAGTCGATGTTTGGACCTCTTATTGTGCGAACATCTAAAACGCTAGAAGCATGCCGTCCGTCTATCACAATGTGGTCGATCTGGTTTCGCGTTCTTCGATCGGGAGACAGCCATGTAGCCTGATGGATCTTCTTGTGCATAAACCTGGTGCTGGCAATGACCATGTTTCGGGCACCGGCGAAGTCGATCAGCCTGTATCCATTTGGCGAAGTCTGGTCGTGCAGGCTGAACTTCCCGACTGTGGGTCCAAATACACCCTCTTTGCCCACCCTGGCGTTAAAGTCACCAAGCACGACTTTGATGTCATGACAATATTTATTTGCTTTTATGTATTGACCTTCCATTGAACCACAATCACATCGATTACTAGCACGTTCTTTCATACATACAAATGTACATACATACATATAAACGAATATACAAGTATTTTAAAAATCGTTATATATAAATTATGGCTTAAAAATAACACTAATTTAGCACTCCCTCACATACCAACCAATTTTAAAAATAAACCATTTTATTATTTTTCCAATTTTTTTTCGATGGCTTTTTCGTGCTAGCTTTTTATTTATTTTTAATAAAATCCATTTTTGTTGTTTTTTGTAATCCAATAAACTTAACAATGTAAGCATTATTATTAACTAAACTGCATTGAGAATGAAAAATGCAGCGTTTTGCAAATTTTGCAAAATACTTAAGGCTGTTGTTAGATAGCACTTAGAGTTGGGTTTACTTTAGATTTCAAGTTTGTCATTTATCTACGAATCTGCAAGAAAACAGACAAAGTCAAATAAAAAGTTAGACCAACATAGAAGCCCATTTGCGTTGAGTTTTTTATTTGCACGCTTATTCTTCGTCCCTGACTTTGACAGTTCGATGTAAAATTTTGGCATTTAGCAAGGTTTCTGTTATATTGTTACGCACATCTTGAAAGGTTTTACAGCCTAAAAAATGGCATCCGTTGTATTTGTATATGATAACAAATATCAAAATAATTACAACAAAATTTTCATTGCAACTTTTTCTTGCTCAAAAGTAGCTTCATTGTGGCATGCATTTTACTATTAGCTTTTTGCTTTTAGTTGTCAATGCCAAAGTAAAATTCCAAATTATATCTGACAGCAACCTAACACTCTTCTCATGATCTGCTTAAATGGTAATTTTTTGTTGCGTCAAAGATTTTATTATATTCTTAGCTTAACACGACAGGTTCTTCAAGTGTTTTGCATGAATGATTTGTGTGATATTGTGGTAGTATTGGCAATCATTTTATCCAGCAAGCAATTTGAAGTTCTGTTAGAAATAAATAAAAATATTTGCAAAACAAAACTAAAATACTTGGAGATGCTCAATGAGTTGGCTTGCGCAGGATGTGAGCGTGAGATGCCACATGCTTGATTTGTGTCACAGCACTATGCGACCTATTAATTTGCCTATCACATCACTAAGTCACGTAATATGAAGTTAGGCCAACCTATGGTTTCTCGTATCACATTCTATCATGTTGTATGGTACTAAGATTTTTGCGTCACATCACCAAGTCACATCATATTACATCACCATATCACATCGTACGCAGTAACGTGACCCTATTGATTTTCGAGTTATGAGCTTCAGTTAGGTATGAAGGGTGGATCATAGTATCATACCATACTGCATCACGAGACGTCTGTTTACTTGAAATGGTAAGCTAAATCATATCACGCGATGTCATATTAAATTTATACGATGTCACATCAGGTCTTTCGTGCTGTTGGCGATAAAAGAATACATTTTGTGATACTTTATTTACTACTTTTCTTTGGTTGCAATGTTGACTTTCAAAAAACTAGTCTTTAATGAGTCACAATTAATCTTCCATTACGCTTACTGGGTTGTCTTAGTTAGTTGATTTGGTCACACGCTTTGCCAGCTATGATTGAACTTTCAAGTTTCAACTTTAGCCAACAACCAAGATACAACAATCAAGTTACAAGTACACACCAGAATTGCGCAAGTAACAAGTGATTTTAAGCAGATGACACGCTTGCGCAGACATCACATTATGATTGTGAGTTGTGTATAAGGTAAGCCAGTT
The DNA here is from genome assembly GCA_951509765.1 of Sphenella marginata. NCBI lineage: Eukaryota > Metazoa > Arthropoda > Insecta > Diptera > Tephritidae > Sphenella > Sphenella marginata. The sequence continues at coordinate 24,429,670 of OX608083.1, forward strand.
GTGGGATTGTTGGCCGATTTATTATGATTTTGTTGTTGTTATTGTTGTGCTTTTAGTGCAGCATACATCATTTCTTATGTCAGCCAAGTCACACTGCCATACTGTTGTGAGTGTGGTGTGCTGTGTTTTTGTTGCTGTGTTGTTGTTGCTCTTCAATTCATGCAAATCCAATAAAACTGCAGTCGAGTTAAATGTCAAAATCTACTTTGGCAACAGCAAAATATGGTAAATAAATTTTAAAACGAGGTAAATGTTAAATGGTTGATCTTCTTCTGTTTTGTTGTTTGTTGAGATTTTTCTTAATTTTTTTTTTAAACATGTTTCCAAGCGCTTGCAACTTGTTGTAAGTGTTAATAAATAAATAAGCGTATAAACTTTGAATTATAAAATGCGAAAAGAAAGGGAAAATGAAACGTTTAATTGCTTATTTACCTAGTAACAGCACTGGCGAGCTGAATGTTATGCTTGCCGCAGATTAAAAATAAAAATTTACATACAACCTCGGGGGGCCGTCGGTTCCATTCATAATTCTTGATCTTGTCAAAATCACATCATCACAACATGACTTGGAGTATAGCCTGCTTACGGCGAATTTACGTAATTTCAATTGCCAAGTTTAACGTTTACGAAATATTGCACAAGCTTTCTAAAACAATTGTTCTTTATTTTATTTATCACGTTAATAAACTAAATGTTACATACATCAAATTGAAGCTATTCAATTCAACGCCTCCACTCGTTGTATTCGCTTTAAATTTGGCATTTCCGTTGCTCTCAGCTTCTACATACTCATAACAAAATAATAAACAATTAGCAAAAAAAAACTAAAACGTTAAAGTAAAAACCCGATGATATAACACACAAATCATAACGTTGATTGCGAGCGAGGTTGCGTTAGAATAACAAAAACAAAACCAACAACAACAACACAATTTTGTGCTGATCAGCTTTGATCACTTATTTATGACAGCAATTCGATGCGGGCAAACAATAACGGTATTCACGAAGTAGAGGGCTAGAGTTTATTGTGTTAGCAGACTACGATTTGAGGAAGAGAAAAGATAAACTTTTGTATCAACGAAGAAAGATTAATCGATCGTACTCGATAACTACCTCCACAGCAAAGGGTTGAGCAGCAGACATTTTCCGAATTCGTTCGTAGAAAGGAATTTTTTTTGTAAAAAAAAAAAATTTTTGAGGAGGTGTTCTTTAACCTAAGTTTGGGATGAAAAGATTATATTTATAATGTCGGTAGCATTTATTACTGAAAGTTTTCCGCCTATAAAAACTAATTTTCCTGCTTTCAAAAAGTAAGTGGTACATGGTTTTTTTTAACTCCAAATATTATCCCTTATATTTTCATAAGCAATTAGCAAAAAATAAATAAATAAAAATTATAAATATTTACCGGTTTTAAAATTTTTTTGGTTGCTAGATAAAATGTGAAAAAAAGAATAAGCAACCAGAAAAAATTATAAGCGCTCATAATTTTGCTATCCAACAAGCGACAAGCTCAAATTTAATTTGTAAAAGAAATTTCAAATTTTGTTTTATTTTTTGAACAATTTTTTTTAATTATTCTTGTTTTTTTTTTTACTTTTTTTTTTATTTTTTTAATTTTTTAATTTTTTTTATATAAATTTTTTTTTTGTCTTTTATTTAAAAGAGAAATAACTTTTCCACTTACGGTGAATAATTGCTGATAAAAACTTTTTTTTTATTTTATTTTATTTTTTTTTTTTTAATTTTTTTAATTTTTTAATTTTTTAATTTGTTATTTATTGGTCTTCAATATTATATATAAAATTTGAAAGTTTTTGAGCTCAAGACCTTTTTTCTAAAATAAAATAAAATACAATTAGTTTGTTTTTATTTTTATTTTATTGTGGAAAAAAGGTCTTGAGCTCAAAAACTTTCAAATTTATTTATTTTTAATTTTTAATTTTATTTTATGTCTTTTATTTATAATTGCTGATAAAAACTGTTCACTTCAGCCAGCTAAAAGGGTTAAAAAATAATAATTTTGGCATTTTATTTACAAGCCGCTAAGTACTTGCACAAAAAAAAAAAAAAACAGAAGAAAGCAGCTTTGCTTGCTTAATTTTTGCGTTCCAATCTTCAGCTGATTAGAAATAAAAATGGATATCTTTTTTTGAAAGCAACTCCTAATTGAGCCACCCCTACATTCCTCAGTAGCAGTAGCCCTAACGAGCTCGCTTACTTCATACATCACTCTAAGCAACGAGTTGTAGAGGAATACCTCCATCTCACCTATGCTTAGCTATCTGTGAATACCCCTAACGACACTCAACTCAATTGGCTCAAGAGTGTTAGACTCGTAGCAGTTTGAGGCGAGTGCCTCTATCGACGTTTCGCTATTACTCGACTAACTAACTGCAAGTATTAGATGGCCAACAGGCAATTAGTTGTGGCATAAATTTCTGATTATTTGAGTTGAGTTATGGCGAAAAATTTCAAATACGGTTAACTGCAAAAGTCAATTAAAGCGAGCTGCTGGTGCAATAAGCTATTAGCAAGATGAAGAGCGGCAGACGGAAGAGAGTATTGCACGAAAGGAGGTGGCAGGGAGCTAACGTGCTATAGCATTTAAGCGAGTTGAGGAATGTTGTTAAGGCTGCTGGCAAGTGCAATCGCAACACTTGGCAAATTTTACATTTTAATCACTCCTTGACGTTTAGTGTCGATGCTGAAAATTACACTTTGTTGTGTTTGTTGTTGTAAATATTTCGAAATTCGCTGCATGCCAAACAACAAAATAAAAGTGTTTTGATTTCGAATTTTCTTGCGAGTATGCAGCTACCACGCAAATCTCCTCACATTTGGCTCATTCCTCCTTCACGCCACTTACAACTTGATCTGTGCGTCAGAGTGGGCAAGTTGATGTAAATTGAAGGGAAAACATTAACACCAAACACAAGGAAAAAGGAAGGCCTGAAATTAATCTTAAAACAACAGCTGGTAATGAAAAAAAAAAAATGATTTTAAATTTTGTCAGAACTTCTGCGCTTTAAGTGACAAAGGCAGCGGTTAAAAAATAATGACAATAGCAACAACAGCACTTTGTTGTTCGTGATGACGCTGATGATCCTCCACCACATTAACCACAACTTTGTATCACAACTTTTATTTGTTTTGTTGTTATGTGGTTTCTATTGTGTTGTTATCGCTCTCTGAAGTGGTTGCCGAGATATCTTATTAAATGCCAAGTACTTACTTGTGTACTTATTACAAGCGAACATCGTACATTAGACTAGGCAAAAAAAAAAAAAATTGGAAAATTATATGCATAACATTTTTGAGTATATTAAACTTAATTTTTATTTTTAGTAAGAAGTCTATTGTTGCCAATATTTGGTGCCTTTTTTTTTTGATTTTCCTTTGAACAATATTTTTTTTTTGGTCAGTCCAATGCACACAAATCATAGCGATTATGTAAGTTGGCTTGCTTAGAAATGAATTCTTTGATCTCTTGACATGCGGGTAGTGGATTTCAGTCTGCTAAAACTATTGGTGGAATTCGAGCTTTAGAATTTTTGATTGCCGTAAAAACGTAGAATGGAATAGAAAATAGGAAACCATGCCAATTTTTAAGGCTTGATTATTCTAAACCGGTCCAACTCACGAAATTTTTTCCGGAGAACTTTTTTATGAGAACTTCTTTCCCTGTGTGTCAGCCGCTGTAAAGCAGATTCAACATTATAACTTAATTTTTTATTTTTTTCTATTTGAATTATTAAGCTGATAAAAAAATCAAATAGAACACGCGCAACAAAACTGCTGTTAGCAACAATTGAAGAACAAGCTAAGCTCAACAGTGAAGAACTCGCCAAAAACAATACGTTTTATGGACCAGCGGCGCCAATTTTGACAGTAACGCCAGCTGACAAATCAATAAAAAACAAGCGAACCAACAACTTCTTATCAGCCACAACAGATAATTGTTCCACTGTGCAATGATAAGAGCTCAAATTGAGTTCACACAAAATGATCCAAGCAGCTGTCATCGAACTAATGCCCCAATAAATCTATAAGTAGCTGCACCTTAGAGTGGCTAAAAAAAGTAAAAAACTCATAAATTGTTAGCTGTTCTCATGACATGAGCCAAGGTTTGTTAATATTATGAGTTTGTGCTGAAAAGAATGGTGGAAAGGAGGCGATGCCTTGAAGTGCAAAAGTCGTCCTGATTCATGTTTCGAACTCGTAAACGATATCCAAAGAAGTTGGGATGATCTTTAGGGTATTGCTCTGAAAAATTCTCTGCAAGAATTATTGTCCTTCTGGTAATATCAACGGCATTTGCTGTAGAAAATTTAGTGATGAACGTTACACGTCTTTGTCCCGATTTTCCATCAGCTTCAATGCCAATAAAGGTTGTTAAAGTGTTTTTCCTGGACAGTCTAATTTACGCTTGACTGCTTTGAGAGTTCAATTTTTTGCGCTATTTTGGTTTTGCTTATCAGCTTTTGTGCTTTCAGTGCCTATTAATGTAAATGTGGAAACAATAAGGTTGTCGTAATGGTTCTTTAATTAAAAAATAAAAAAAAATTATAAACACGAGGGAACTTGGTTTTCTTAATTTTTTTGATTTTAATAATTTGACCCGAAGTGTAGATGTCTTTCAACTTGAAAACATCGATACCCATGATTACATAGCCGTTTGCGATTTTCAAAATCCTCAAGTTCTTTACATTTTTTTCAAACTTTTCCTACAGGGTCTTCTTATTAAGCGCCTTCGGGTACTATCTTGATGTTAATGCATTAATACAAAAGTTTTGTTAAGTTTATTTGATTATAAAATTCTTACTTTTACATGTGCTTTTATAAATTCTTAGTAATTTTCTCATACAAATCGGCGACTCACTTAATTGACATTTACAACACAAAAAGTGCAATGACCGTTGGGAGCTTTTAATTTTTAAGTATCAAAGTGCTAATGCGTAAAGATTTAAAATAAGTGAACATGTAAACAATAAATAAATATCGTATGTATAGTGATAAAAGTGTATTTACCTAGTAATTTAATTTGATATTTAGTTATGAATGTAGTTCAAATGCTTTGAAGTGGTGATTTCCGTTCGATAAGAAATTTTCATTTTAGTTTATCGAATAGATATGGATAAAGTACACTACCCATAGAAAAACCGAAATTTATTGTGAAATTGTTTGACACTAATTTTAATTTTATTTGCTGCTTTTTCTACCTTTTAGTAGGCTGCAGACTTCTAGTAATGGTTAAAGCTCACGTTTATTCCGAAACATTAAAGCTCGCCAAAGTACACAAACACGTTACACCTCTAAAGTGTGAGAAAGAGCTTTTTGTACACAAAAACAAAATTCGGTCATTAAACTCATTTGATGTGAGTTTTTTTTAATAAAAAAAAAATTAAAAAAGGCTAAATAAATTAAAAAACATGAGCTGAGCTGGTATGAAGTTAATTCAGTGGGAACAAAATTCCTTTGTTTTAGCACGAAAATAATATTCTTCATTGTTCAGAAAAAAGAAAAAAATATATATCTATATACATATAATAAGGTACAAATGTATGGAATGTGTGCATGTGTGTTAATATTTCTCAAAAGCAAAAATGCATAACGAACGACCTTGCTGAAGGCAGTCTCTCAAGCAACCTACATTTCGTTTGCCACATAAACAGTTATTAAGTACTGGCTAGAGGTGATAGTACCGAGTTTTTATTATGGATTTCCTTTTATGCATTTTTGTTGAGTTGTTTCATAGAGATGCAAAATACTTTTTTTTTAATGTAAATTGAATATTTTAGAAAACATAAAAAAGTTTATCAAAGCTGTGCATTAGAGATGTAAATAAATAATCGGTTTCTACTTGATTCGCTTATTTTTTTTTTTAGATTTTTTCGATTGATTTCAGTAATGGTGCACAAATATTTAATAATTCGATTAAAAGAATAACAGATTTTAAATCAATTTTTTTTTGTGAGTAGTTTCATCTATGGATTTGATAAAAAAAATTAATAAAACTATAGACAGCTGAAAACACATAGTTTCGTATAAATCACTTCTAGCGAAAATCAAGGAATTTTACTTCGTTTTTCAGCTACTTCAACGAGAAATATTTCTTTAGTGCTTGAAATTTTAAGTGGCTAGATATGGTAGAATTCAAATTTCCAAGCCGACACAAACCAAATATTTGAGCTATGTTAAGTCTATTAAGGCTTTCCTTGACTGGCCCTGCCACAATGGGTAGAATTCACAGAATAAGAATTGAAGGCCTAAAGTGAATCCGCCGTCATTTCGTAAATTTGGCTGAAGAAGTGATTGTTGTTGCTGTTTTTTTTGTAAAATAAGTAGTTATTAAATAAAATGCATTTTACTCCATCATTCTGTCCAACTGACACCTCTTAATATTAAACACCAAAATTGCATTTATTTCAATCAAATTATCTGTCTTACTAGCAATCAAAATGTCATAACAAATGTCAACATTTCGCTCTAGCTTTATGTGTATGTGTGGGTTCTGTATCCACACTTGGCTACCCTACAGACAATTTAATAAAAAACAGTATCATAAGAGTACCGAAATGAAGAAAAGAGGTTTGGATTTCATGCCGCATAACTCTCAGATAGAATCGATTACTTTTTGCTTAGAGATAAATCGATTAACGAAAAATCGTTTTCTATATAAGCGATCTAGCGATGTGAGCTCGAGTAGGAGAAATCGAATATATCGATACTTCCATATGAAATCGCCACATATGTACATCTGTATGTATGTATGTAGTTGGAATCGACCCCTTTAGAGTTAAATGCATTTTGATAAAGAATTTACTTTTATTCTTAAAACAAAGTTCTGCACAAAACTACCCAAATTTGATTACTGGAACATTTTTTTGGTAAAGAAATGTAAAAACATAAATGAAAAAAACAGTTCTAAGTGATTTTTTACATTCCGCTGCCACGAAAAAACAAATTTTCTGTGTTGGAAATTCAGCCATTTTGCTTAATTGAATTCGAAAAGGAATTTTAAAACAAAAATTTTTTTTTTTTTTTTAATTTCTACAAGTAAATTTAAAAAAAAAAAATATGAAAACTTTAGGATATCTTTAAAAAGAAATTTAATGGCTAACTAACAATTTTGTAAAATCGAAAATTTCCTAAAAATTTTTTTTTTACAACTTTTTTGTTTCATACATAAATCAAAGCACCCCCATTGAAAGTGCTCAAGTTTAAAAGAATGAAAATTTCAGAATATCGCTAAAAAAAATGTATCCCGTAATTTATATAATTTTTTTTCAAACATTTTTTTTTTTTTAGAACTTTTTTTTTTCATAAATCTAAGTACTCACTATGAAAGTGCCCAAATATTTTTAGTGTGGTTTCGAAATATTGAAAGTAAATTAATTTTTTAAAACTGGTTTTGAACTAGCACTTTCTGTGATTAGTTTTAATTCTGTTTTTATATGAATGTTAAAAATTTACAAATGTATGTTTGTATGTAATTTTGTACTTTTGCTATTGACCAACCCAATAAAATAAAATATTTATCTAAGATTGGCAAAGTGGTGTTATTATGGTGTTTATTGCAAATTTTCGCTGGTATATGTATGTAAGTATGTATGTATGTGTGTGAGCCACCAAAGCAGCGAATGCCTTTAACAAGTGACCTTACTACAACAATTGGCATACAAGCTAAATATCTAATTCAAGTGCTTTTTTATTGTTGTTGGATATGTCATAAGCGAATTTCCAGATATTTAATAATTCGATCATTTTCGAAGTATTAGTTTGCATGTGTGTGTGAAACACATTTAAAATATAATTACAACAAAACTGCATGTTTTAGTTTATATCTTTTTTTTTAAGTTTAAGCTTTGGTTTTACGAATTCGCCGCTATAATTGGGCAACCTGCACCCAAAAAGCTCTACGTGCTAACAAGAAAATTCCAATAAGTTGTGTACATACATACATACAAACATATATGTAAGTCCATATGTACATATGTATACTAGTGTCCGAGCGAAGTTGAAATTTAAGCCAAAATTTTAAAGCTTTGAAAAAAAAATTGCGTTTTATAGTTTATTCATGGCTAAGATTTTATGAAACAAAATTTCCTCTTAAACAAAAAAAAAAACACAAAAACTTAAAAAAAATAAAAAAAATTAAAACAAAAAAAAAATAAAATTTAAATTATTCCGTCTCAACGTTAATATGTATATTGAACTTTAATATGCCAAAGTCGCATAAAAAAATACCAACTGAATAAACCGAATACTTACGCTAACCCGAATCTTCGGTTGAACACTAAAACATACTACCCAAATGTTTAAGATGAAAAATAATAACCATTGTTGCTGCGAAGTATTTTGAATGGCTTCAGATTTCAATTTTGCTTTTATTCATATTTAATGCCGTTCATTTGTAATGCAGATTTCGATCAATGAGTACACCCTAACATACATTCAAACTGCTATGCGCACGGCTATGTGCATCAGTACTGTTATTGTTTGTCATAATAATAACTTTTTTCTTATTTATTGTTGAATGCTATTTTTCATTTATTATGGCTGTATGTTTATCTCTTAGTTATATTTGTGCATAGAGGGTGATCTAATTCATAACAGAACATGACAAACTATAGCATAGAAAAAGCTAACATAAATCAACATAATTTAGCATAGGAATATATAAAATAGCAAAACATAATATAAAATAAGAGTCATAAATTTAAATAACTTAGCATAATATGATTTAATATAAACATAGCATAACATAATACAAAATATCATGACATAACATAGCAATAACAAAAATTTTTTTTGGAAAGACAACCTGAGATGACAAGACACAGCAAGAAATAACATCATATAAACAACAGACATAACAAAATTTTAACATAAGGAAATTGAAAGACAATATGTGATAACATTATATACAACCAAGTTACTTGAAGCAACATAACATATTCGGAATTAAGTTTTACACGCTATGCTAAGTTATGTTAGGGGTGAATGAGTGTGTAATTTCTCATCATTACAAATTCTTAATATCAAAAACTACTAAATATTACATACATAAATAATTCGAGGTGATGATACCAAAGTTAAATTTAATTTATGTATCATGGTATGCAATGTTATGTTATTTTCCACTATGCGATGCCGTGTTAAGTCATGTTTAATAATTTTAATATATCATATTATGTAAAGTTATGTTATACTATGTTATGTTATACTTTGTTATGTTATGTTATACTATGTTATGTTATGTTATACTATGTTATGTTATGTTATACTATGTTATGTTATGTTACATAGTTTTTCATGTTATGTTTAGTGTATGGTATGCAAGGTTATGTTATTTTTCACTATGTCATGCCATGTTAAGTCATGTTTAATAATTTCAATATATCATATTATGTAAAGTTATGTTATACTATGTTATGTTATACTTTGTTATGTTATGTTATGTTATACTATGTTATGTTATGTTACATAGTTTTTCATGTTATATTTAGTGTATGGTATGCAATGTTATGTTATTTTCCACTATGCCATGCCATGTTAAGTCATGTTTAATAATTTTAATATGTCAAATTTTGTTATATCATATTATGTTATGTTATGTTATACTATGTTATATTATGCTATATTATGTGTTATGTTATGTCTCATAGTTTTTCATGTTATGTTTAGTGCCCGTATAGCAGCAAATCTGGACGCAGCAGGTTTTGCCAAGTTGGTGAGAACATACATAATTTACAATCAACGGTATTTTGAAATAGTTGAAGAGAATGTTTCATGCTACTACAAAAACAACAAAGTAACATGCCCTTAATTGGTTCAAATTTTTTTACGCGTTGCAAATTAACAGTGGCGAGGTCGTTAAATTAACATTAAAGCACTTAATCTCATACAGCAACTAAGACGCAGTAAAGTCCAAATCTATGCCACTTAAACATAAATATTCATTAACTGCTTTATTATATAGTGGTTGTTGTTGTTATTTTTTTAGCTGAAATTTTATACTGCCGCCCAACACCTTTGAGAAAAATTTGACAAAAATGTAATCGCTGATGCGTGAGCAATACATAGTTTTTTGTTTTTATTGTAGTAAAAAAGCAACAATAAACACCAACAACAAAAACAACACTATCAACAAATGTCTTAATAAACGACAAAAAACGCATAATAATCGAGCACAATGCGAACTTTTAATGTGGCCAATTATTGTAAGTGTGTTTGTTTTGTTGTTGTTGTTGTTTTTTTCACTCCTTTTGTTGTTGTTCAATGGTTACAACTGCCCCGCATGCTGATAAACTGATTACAAACAGGCAAAGCATTGGCAATAGAATGCAATTTGGTGGCACCAACACTACAACAACAAAAACTATAAAAACAAAAACTATAACAACAAAAGATACATATTAAAACACTAAACCCCAACAACAAACTAACAACAATAATAATATATCTAAGCACCAGCAGTAGCTGAATAATCAAAGAGACGACGAAAAAAAGTACAAAAATATCTCGACAGCTAACTTGGAATGCCGCACCGAAAAATTTTGAATGGTTTTCCAGCTAAAGCCAGCTGTTTTTGTTGCTATTATTATTGTTGTTGTTATTGTTGTTACAGCTATGCGTATTGTCGCCGTTTTAACCAGCACAAACACTTCACTTTTGTTTCGTACTGTTGTTGTTGTTGTTGTTGTGATGTTTGCCACAAAAGCTAACTAGCAACGACACTACAACAACAACAACAACAACCAAACACAAAAGTCGTAATACAAACTTAGTTAAACCTGTAAAATTGGTTTTAAGTTTCAAGGACTTTTAGTGGACATTCACTTTTCGGTTGGTTTTCAATCGAAGCAGCAGCAGCAGCACAACATCAACAACACGACCAACGAGCTTAACCAGCTAACCAGCGAAGCAAGCAGCCAACTTAATATTTACTAAAAACATGCAGCGGGCAGAGTGAATGCCAACAGCAATAAGCGCTAACAGTCGCTAGTTGATGGCTTAGTTAAAGTAACCCGACTCAACTTGCAGATAAGACAGACTGGCAGACATACATATGTACATTTGGAGCGCGTACACCAGCCATATACAAACCCAGCAAACAGCACAATGCTGAAAAAAAAATTTAAGAAAAATAATAAAATAAAAAAAGTGAAATAAAACATTAAAATAAAAATAAAATTAAATAAAAAAGAAAAATTAAAAAGAAAAAATAAAAATGAAAAAATAGAAATAAAAAGAAAAAGAAAAAATAAAATATAATAAAAAAGAAAAAATTAAATTAAAAAAGAAAAAATAAAAATAAAAAAGAAAAAATAAAATAAAATAAAAATGAAATAAAAAAGGGAAAATAAAATAAAATAAAAATGAAATAAAAAAGGGAAAATAAAATAAAATAAAAATGAAATAAAAAAGGGAAAATAAAATAAAATAAAATAAAATAAAATAAAATAAAATAAAATAAAATAAAATAAAATAAAATAAAATAAAATAAAATAAAATAAAATAAAATAAAATAAAATAAAATAAAATAAAATAAAATAAAATAAAATAAAATAAAATAAAATAAAATAAAATAAAATAAAATAAAATAAAATAAAACAAAATAAAATAAAACAAATTAGAAATAAAATAAAATAAAATAAAATAAAATAATGTAAACTGAAATAAATAAATTAAAATTAAATAAAATAATGTAAACTGAAATAAATAAATTAAAATTAAATTAAATTAAATAATAAAAAATAAGAAATAAAATAAAAGAAGGTAATATAAAGCAAAATTTCCAAATCCAAATTAATTTTTGATTACTGGGTTATCATTCATTTTGTAAACCATCCATATTTAAATACGACCTAAAACAAACTACCAACTGGTATTGTACCATGTTGCCACTTTGCGGCTTAAAATGCCTACAAGTTTTGTCTGCACGAAATCAGCATTCGAGTTATAAACTCTCAATTCTGCTTTAGTTTGTGTGTGTAAACATGTAATGCTAAACATCATCTGTTCGTCCGACCTCGCGCTTGGTTCGCTGGTAATATTTTACATTTGCCTATCAACGCGCAGAAAGTCAGAGTGTTGTAATATTGCTTTGTCACTTGTAGCTGTACTGAATTATTGTAATTGCTGTATTTGTTGTTGTTGTTCTTGTTGTTGTATTTATAAGTAAATACCCTGCAAGGAAACGCGTGTTTCTGTTGTGGAGTTATTCCAGAAAATTAAAATTAAGACCAAGTTTGTTTTGATTACATAAATTCCAATAGCAAAACTAGGCAAATTTTATCACAACGAAATTTACGAAAAAATCGGCTAACGACCAAAAATTTTAGAAATTGGGTGGGCCCCGCCCCTTTTAGAATGTATTATTCCCATAATTTTTGAATGCCATAAAAAAAGTTTAATTTCATTGCAATTTTTGCCGTACATATATTCGAACTATTTTTTGATATAATTATTTTTTCTGTGACGAAATTATTTAAAAATTTTGAAAGATTGTTAAAAAAAAATTCTAAGGTCTATTTTCTCATATAAACTTTTATTTGTGCGATGCTGACTGATAAAATCAGTTGAAAGTTTCCACTGGTAAAAGTTCTTTTGTAAGCGAAAGTCGTATTAAAGCCCTTCACTCTTTAGAATAGATTTTTTTGAAGACAGAAATTTTCATAGCATTTGCTAGATATTCAAAAGTTTATCCCTAAGAATTTATATGTAAAAATGCTACGAGAAAAGTAAAACAGCTGTGATGTACAATTAGAAAAAAGTAGTTTAAGTTAGCGCGTTTGGGTGTCACTGTTCGTTGTCGACAGTTTAGAATAGTTGCGAGGGCACTGCTGCTTGACAGGTATAACAGTTGTGTAGCCACTGAAGCGTGGCACCTAGACAGCTGATCTGAGTAGCTTAAAAAGGATAATAATTGTAAATTAATGAAAAAAGATAAAATAAAAAAAAAATAATAAAATAAAGTAAGATAAAAAAAATAAAATAAAAGATGAAATCAAATAAATATAAAAATAAAAATCGATAACAGTTAATTAGAGTGTTTACTTAGAAAAGAAAAAGAAACTAATCGCGCCTTGCGAAATTGTTGCTAATGGCCAATTTATTTATGGTCTCTAAATAAACAAATCCACCAATTCATAATTGTCACTTTCGCATAGACGCCTTAATACTACTTCCAAATATAATCACAATCGTATGACGCCCATTAATGGCCTACTTCACGCAATAAATTAAGTTGCTATTAGGTTGGGCTTACATTCACAAATACATATGTTTTAGTTACTGTGTACATATGTACTATAAACATAAATACAATGGCAGCGTACATATGTTTGACAAGTGGTCTGGAGGACTTTTACCTTAAGAATCTAAAAGCATTCATGCAATCGACAATCAAATCCAAAGCAGAACTTTTAATTAATGTGCGCCTACAAGAAGTACAAACCATGTAAGAGAAACAAAAAAAGTTGAAAAACAAAAAAAAAACCCAAGTACTTTTAAAAATGCGTGCAAAATACCTGCAATTCTCATGTGTTTGCCTGTGGTAAATTGGCATTTAAAAGGTGTTGGCAGTCCAGCAAGTGAACGTCATGAACGTCATTCAGCGGCACTCAAACTTACACCGCTCAAGTCAGCACCTCTCTGAAGGGGTATACAAGGCGTGTTGTACCGCTCCAGTACTGAACAAAAATCACTCTGTCCAATTCGTTTTGGTAAACGGACACCCAAATTTGATCGAAACAAAATTCTTTTTCGTTTTTGGCATAATTTTTTTTTTCCTCTTGTTATTCTTGTGAATTATCATTTTTCGTGGTGTGGCGTGTTGCCATTTTGATTTAAAATATTTAAGTTTGATTTTTATAATCTCATAAATTGTAATGAGCGTGTAGTCGGGTGCGACAGGCCATAATAGCGGCTAAAGTGGGCTTGCTTGAGCCATAGCCACAGTTTCAGCGCAAGTTCTATGTTGCTAAGCGAGCTAAAGCCAATTGCGCCGCACCCAGTAATGTCCATAATTGTTATTGGTTCACTTTTTAATAATGAAAAGACAATTTTTTTTTTAGACTTACCTTGGAGGCGTTCGACAGTGACGGGTTGAGGCACTTTTTGTTATTGCTTAGGCTTTTACCACAACGAAAATATATACATGACTGTGGCCATAATATTAGCGAATCCATAATTTTAGCCGTAACAGTATCACAATCGTAACGGCAGCCATAGCAAACACTGCGAATGTAGCACTGTACGTAACTGCAGCCGAAATCAAAAACTTAGCCGTAACTTCCATATGCTTTACGAAAAATTTAACCATAACCGTAACCGCAATTATAACCCATGCTATAAATGCTTGAAAAATGTACTTCTAGGTCTTTTTCAAACTACGGTAATAGCTAAGAATACGCATGCCATTATGGATACGGTTACAGTTAAGCCTGTGGGACCTATAGTTAACGATAACGGCTGTATTACGACTATGACTAAGCCCGCGCAAGTGGTAATGCTTACTCTATGGCCAAAGGATACGGTTACTGTTATGTTAGATTAAAAATTACGGCTGTTGCTACGCTTACGTTAGTGATCATTGTCACGGATATGTCACTTTCGGTTCTTCTACTGTTCTAACTGTTCCCTGGTGGGTTCATATGTCAGCTTTATTATTTTCATACAATAAATGAGCATCTGCTTAATTATGCTTCGGTACCAGTGCCGCCTTTTTTTCTGGAACGACCCCTTTATAATATGTTTCCCTCGGCTTCTGTATATAGAAGACCGGATTAATATTTCACTATTTTTATACCTAGTAGTCCTTCGCACACAAGGTATATTAACTTCATTCGCCTAACGGTAGTATGTAACGGCATAAACGAATCGAGATAGATATTGACTTATATATATCAAAATGTTCAGAAGGAAAAGAGAAGTTGATTAAGCCATAACCGTCCGTCCGTCGGTCCGTCTGTGAACACGATAACTTGAGTAAATCTTCAGATATCTCAATGAAATTTGGTATGCAGGTTCTTTTTCACTTATCTTGGAGCGCTATTGAATATAGGCAAAATCGGTTAAAAGCCACGCCCACTTTCTATATATATAATATTTTAGAAAATACAAAAAGAGTGATTATTCAGTACATAATACACCTATAAGGATAATATTTGGTGTGCACTTTAGCGTTAAGGCAACAAATACATTTTTGAAGAAATTTTTAAAAAGGGGTTGGTACCGCCCACTTTTGATTAAGTTAAATTTGGAAATATTATTAATCATAAATCAAAAACCGCTCAGGATAGCAAAATGAAATTCAGCACAGATATTTATATTAGTACCGGCAATATTCCGAAAAAAAATTAGCGAAATCGGGTAAGGTCCACGCCCAATTTTATACGAAAGATTTTGAAAAGGATCATGGATATATTGAATATGCAATAACTTTACTTACACTAAGTGTAAATCATTTCTATTTCACCTCTAAAGTGTTCGCGGGCAAAGAAAGTCGAATGCATAACATTTTAAAAAAATGGGCGTGGCCCCGCCCCTTTATGGTGGATTATTCCACAAAACTTTTCATGCCATAACTCTGGTAAAAATTGATTTATTGAAACTATATTTGGAGAAAGTGTTCAACATATAAAGCTAACTCTTTGCTGTAAAAATGAACAAAATTGGTTAACGGACACGCCCACTTTTTGAACACAGTTCTGAAAAATTTCTTTGTAAAATTAAAATCGCGATATTTCCGTAATTGTATAAGTTATATTAATAAGATTTTACACACGTAATAAGCTTTTTAAGCAAAAATAAACTGTAAAAAAATGTTGTGGATTTTGTTGAAGTAGACGTGGCGCCGCCCACTTTTCAGCAAAAAGGGTCTGTTATTTTCAAACGCGATTGCTTGGAATTTGAAGAATATATTTCAATGAAATTTTGTGGGATACTTCCCAATAGTATGTAGTATACTCCTGCCAAAAATTACGCAAATCGAATAACGAACAAGCAAGATTTACGGGCAAGTAGTTAACACCCTACTGCCTTTTTTTTTATTAATTTTTTTTTATTTCATACCTTTCATGAACATGAGATAAGCTATTTATATTTTGTTATTTAGTGATAATTTTATTTACCACTCACAAAAGAAGTGTTTTTAATCGAAAACAATAAGTTGCCTTTATAACAACTTTTCCGGTATTAAAATAGACCTGAGTAAATTGGAATACCAAAACAGATCACTACTAGGTATTTAATGTTCTGTTACACCCGAACTTAGACTTCCTTACTAGTTTATTTATATTTTTATTAAGTTGTATTTGTATTTTAAGCTGTTTGTTTTTTGTTTTTGTAGTTTGATTACCTTGTCTCAAATTAGACGAGTGATAGTAACATTCGTTTTTGCACATTTATGTGTGTTTGTACATTGTCGTGCTATGCAGATGCATAGCTATTAGACTGAGCCAAAAAAAATTTTTTTTGGGAATGAACTTTTTTTGAGGTGTGCCCTTTCTGAGCAATCAAGCTTTTTCTCAGTCCGAATTTTTCTATTCAAGCACAAGATTAACATTACCTGACCCACAAACTAATTAACGAGTTGCCGCTCGAGAACATTCAGCAGTGCCTGACAAACAAACTAATAAACGAGTGTCAAAACAACCCTATTGCAGCTTGCCGCTCGGGAACATTTGTGAAACACGAACCTAACGCACGAACTATATACACGCATACTAACTTTACCAGAGCATTCGAACTATAAATACAGGACAACGGATGGACACTGATCAGAACGAAAACTTACGCTGAAGATGGCGGATAGCCGAAACCGGTTTGTAAACAAACAAAAATTGACAAGGGATGACGGAAAATCGTTCCAATATAAATCTAGCATTCACCCTGTCGGAAAAACAGAAAATAAAAATAACTAAGATTAAACTCGCAATAAGGCATATTCCACACTTCACTTTTGCTCGAAATTATTCTTACATTAACCGGTATATTTACCTAGACTCAACACATAGTTTCATTCTATACATGCCCGAATACCTTTTACTAAATTGGAAATTTGCTTTAAAAATTAAATGTGAAATTAAAAAAAAAAAACTTTAGCAACCAAAAAAAAATTTTAACTAGCATCTAAACAACGAATAAAAAACGCACCACACATGATTATCCAAAAAAAAAAATTACTTTGTTTGCCCAGTCTAATAGTTGTTTTTGAGCTGAGTTAATAGCAAGCGGATACGTTCACTTTGTTGATCTCAAATCTGTTAATGTCTGTATATTACGCAATTTGTATAGTTTCATTTGAGTTCTTAAAATTGATTGTCCTTTTGAGTTTAGTTTTCGTTTTTCGTCTTATTTGATGGCAAAGGATTTTGACCGACTCGTTAGAGACCAAGTCATCTTCGACCAGTTCAACCCAACTCTGTACCTGTTGTTGTTTTAACACTACGTTGCCCTGCCTAGGTAGCCAGTATCAACCTTACCCAATATTGTCATCGAACTCTTCTAACGGAAGTCCTAGAAACCTAGCGGCTTCAACAGGGGAGGACCAGAGGGATATGGGTGTTAGAAGAGTAGGCTCGGATGAGCAGACAAAAAGATGGTTAGTAGTATGGGGGGACAAGCCGCATGTCGGACAAACATTAGGCAAGTCGGGGCTGTACCTCTCTTTGCTCTGTTTCTTTGTCTTCCATTCGCAAATCATGAAAGAACTCATCCATCGATCATTCGCCTCAAATGCTTTACACAAGTTTAAAAAAAAAAATTTATTTAGTTAATTGGCGTAAAAGCTCTGTTTCAAAAATTCCATTATCTATAATATTATTTGAAAATCAGGAAATGCTTTACGTGAATATACATATTTGATTGTGCTTCATAAACAACGGAATAAGTTTATTATAGCATTTTATTATTCGAACTCTTTAGTTAGCTGCCCCACCATAATATAATTAATAATGAAACGTCAACATGCTATGTGCGGTGGGAGTAACATAAGTTTGTTAATTCCGCGAAAATCTTACAACAAAACTCTATGGAGCTAATGTGAGCTCAATGAGCAGAAAAAAGATAAATCAGGAAAAATTCAGCCGAGCAGGGAAATTTCCCAGAGTGGGGCGGTCGCATGCCGGTCCAAAAAATCGCAAGTTTGGTTTAATGCAAAATTTGTACTCACCCGTTTACATTTTTAGATGCTAGAAAACTTTTAAAAGTATCAAACTTTTGTTAGACCCCCTTCCAAGCACTGCTAAATTCCATATTGTTCATTATTGTGCTTAATGATATGGAAAATGCTCAATGGAAACCAAATGATTGGAAATAAAAACCTCATAAAAAAGAACAAAAAACTTGAAAGATAATTAAAAAATTAAATAAAGAAAACCAATAAGGTAGTCTAAGTTCGGCTACAACCGAACATTATATACTCAGCTAGTTATGAGCAACAGAGTTTGAAGTATGAAATCAGATAAAATTTATTTTTGTTAATTTCATACAAAAATGTAGATAGTTCCTTCATAGAAATCTTCTTAATAAGTGCTTCAAAGTGTTTTCGAAAATTTCAAAAATTAATCTATTAGCTATTCGCAGCTAAGTATACAAATTAAAGTACAAAAATATAAATCAAATAAAAAAGTGTATCATGTCGTAATGAAAAATATCACCAGCTGAGTCATTGTTATGTACATAGTTATTGCAATATTATAGACTGTGAAGCACAACTAATTTGCTAACAAAGCTAATACATCTGCAAATAATTATTAAATTGTTTTTTTTTTATCCGACAGCATTTAAACTAAAGTACTTTTGTACGTTATAAGTCAAGCTGTGCTTTTTATATTTTCATAATTAAAAAGTCTTAGTCTCTTTGTACGCCAAATTATATTCAATTGTTCATTTGTATTTAAACATTTTTTTTTTTGATTGGAAGTTATGAGGTTTTTGAAAAAATTATTTTTTGGTGTGACCCTGTATTAAGATTAAAATTCGTTCTATCTCTAGAATTTCTATTTTATATGTTCAACTTCTAAAAGTAATATCTCTGCGCGAATCTTTTTCTGAGATAATTATGCATAAATGATATGTAAGACTGTATTTAATTTATTTTCGTACAGGGTGTTTATATTGTATAAATTTTAATAAGGCCCTTAATTGACCTGTTTTATGTTAAGGGTTCTTCACAGCAGCATATCGCTCAGAGCGAAATCACGAGAGGTAATATAGAATAGTTATTAAGTAAAAAACAAATTTACAATTTTCACAGGGTGCTGAAGTTTTTATTTTTTTTTTAATCTCCAATAAACAAACACTCAAACGTCAGGTGGAATGTTTTACAATTTTTCGATAAACAAAATTATTAAATTTTATTGAGGCTCCACAGGGTGTTCTGGTGTCAATATGTTTTTCCTACATTTAGGAATCATACTTTAATTCAACCATATTGTTTGTAGTGCAGCTTGACGTCACAAAAGCACATAACCACACTCTTTAGAGAAAGTGCTGGAGGCATAACAAATAATCTACAACACAAAATAAACTCCTAAAAATAAACTACAATTTGACGCGCCTACGTCACTAATGAGTCAACATTTGGTTACCGCCACCCATACCTGCACGCGCCACCCACACACAAGTGCGAGTGTTGGTGCATCCGAGCGTGTTGTGAAGGGGGTGCATGGAAATTTCATTCATAAAACAAAAGTACGGGGGCCAACTGATAGGGAGATACTTACATACATACATACATATTTACCGTTGTAATTTTTACGATTCATATTGCTTACATAGCTATGCGCGTGAATATGGGCAAATGAGTATTATTTACAGTTGCCATATCGGTCTACTCGGACCAAAGTTGGTTCTTTTTTTTTGCTCCATTACTTGCTTGCTTGCCACGCCTACTTACAGAAACTCAACATAACATTGTTCGCGCACGAATTTGGTTGCGAAAACTATTTCAACTCTAAATTTCTAAATATTACTACAGAAATATCTCGTTTTAAATTTTACAATTAAAATTAAAAAAGTGGGCGTGGCAATTGCGTGATTGCGACGTTTATCACAACAAACCACTTGTCATTATAAAATCAAAAACTTTCGCCAACTTTCGCTATGGTATTAAACATTTGTTAAAATAATCCACTATAAAAAGGGGTAGGCCACTCCCATTTTTGAAATTTTTATTTTTTTTTTAACTTATTCGTATACGATTAGTTTGGAAGTGAAACAAGTTTGATACCAAAATTTCTTTAGTAGAAGTATGGCATTCTAAGTTCACCTATAATGCTTTTTCAAATATTTTTTAAAAAAGTGGGTGTGGCTTTTAGCCGATTTCTTTCATTTTTCGCTCGAATATTCTTTGTAAAGGAATGATCTATGTATGTGCTGAATTTTTTTAAGCTATCTTAAATTTATAACTAAAATTATTTGTTAAATTAAGTTAGTCAAAGGTGGGATGTGCCACGCCCATTTTCGAAAATTGATAAAAAATTAATTGGGTACCTTAATTTCAATGAACACATCAAATTTAGGCCTTTTGCGTGTATTCGGTACAGAGAATCCTTTTAGTATGTCCAAAAATATGCGTTGTATAAAAAGTGGGCGTGGTTGTAAACCGATTTCGCCTTACAATAACCATGAAAGATACAGATATACATACATACATATGTGGCAAGGAGACTGTATACCAAATCTTAATAATATATCTCAAAATTTGCTCAAGCGATTTATCGACTTATCCCGGGTTTTGGTACTTTTTCATAATCAATTTTGGTACTTTTTCATAATCAATTTTGGTTCAAAATTTGTAATGTAATGGCAACTGTGTTGTTGGTATCAATGGCAGGAATGCTTTTGTTGAGTTAACACGTAGGCAACAAATCGGAAGCTGTACGATTTACGTAAATGCAAAGCAAACAAACAAACAGCAGACAGACAAGTGAAATATAAACATACATACATACAAAAATGATAAAATGAGTGAGCGTATGCCAGCTATGCGAATGCGCGAGGATGCAAACGTATATTCCGATAACAACAAGGACACTCAAGAGTAGAAAGCTTATGAGTGATAATATGTTGTGTTATGGAATTGAGTGCAAGTGGTTAACAGTGAGTGCCTCTTTTGACCTTCACATTTGCAAAACATTTTCTGAGAAAAGTCGAGAACTTTATATACAAGAAATCTCTCGCATGAATAACTAAAATTTAGTTTTGCGAAAAACGTGCGCAGTTGCTAAAAAGGATGTGCATTCTCTAACACACACACACACACTTATTTATATACAGAAATATTTAATGAAAATCATGTGGGCAGCAACAAGCAATGGGTGGTTGCTTAGTTTTCAAGTTTTTTCTTGCCTTGAGCACCACTGCGTATACGCAACTTTCTGCTAAAAAGTCGGAACTAACAGCCTAAAGCAAATTCGAATTTTAATTTTAAATAAATAATAATAGGAAGAATAGGCTAGACTTGAGCAAAAAAGGGCATTTGCTTTTACCATATGGCAAGCAATTTTTAGCTCACAAAAAAAAAAAAAAAAAAAAACAACAAGTTGACAAAAACGGCGCCTGCGGGTAATCGGCACTCATCGTACCCACACACAATCATCAACCAACTGTTACGCACATTGGTTGTACATATATAAATGTTTCGAAATTGCACACATACTTGAATTTCGAAAAAAAAAATGAAGTTCGCAGACATTTGATGAAAATAAAGCTTTAGTGGAATTTGCGTATATGAAAGTGTGTATTTGGCATTGCTCAATGATTTGCCGATGTGGCACAGAATTTTACGTTGTCGCTTGAGGATAAACTGTAGTATTTGCGTTTTATGAAATTATAATTAAGGATTTGAAATCTGCTGTATCCAATGCAGCAGAGTTTTCCCAAAGACTTTCTGCGGTATTACTCAGCATTCAGTGGATATTTTGGTCATTGCAAAAGCCAAGGGATATCAAGCTAAGCTTCACCTGTTTTTTTTTAGACAATGTCTACCGTTTTTCGTCAGCTTAGTGGCGCACAGCCCTCTTTTAAAATATTTTTAATAAACGCCTTATTGCAGAATTTTTTTCAAAAACGCCCCATTTCAGACTACGGTTGAAGAACGCTGTATCTCAGAATTTTTTTCAAAAACACCCTATTTCAAAACTCGATTCAAAAACGCTTTATCTCACCTGAAGATGTACGAAATTTACGTTCAGATAGGACGTCCATTAAACGCGTTTTTTTTTTTTAATATTTTAAAATAGGGTGATCTTCAATTCAAATTCGATCTACTAAGTTTTGATAGCGTGATTCCATGGAGGATTGATTTGTACCCAAACAAAAGCTTTTCGTTGAGTATAACCACATTTGCATATGCACTCAGAAGTGTCTTGAACAAGGCTGAAACTCACTATGACATACAGATGGACATTCTCTTACCATTCCACTAATGAGATTTATTTATTTTTCTCATATCTGCGGACTACATAAGTGGGTACAATATAACTGAGATAGGTAGATACGTCTGTCACAAGAAACGTCTAAAATCCACATCGGTCTTGGTTGAGTGGTCAACGACATATTACCCGATACACTCGGGCTATTTTAGCCACATCCTTGCAACTGCCTCATCGCTGAGCTCACAATTGCATCATCTGCTCAGCAGCAAAATCTTTTCAATCGCCTTTTTTTTGCTTTCACTCGATTATGGCTAACTCGTAGCACTCATCGTCGTCGCTCGTATGCGTAGGCGTCACAAATTCGTATTTGAAATTATTATCGAATTCACCATATGGCAGTGGCAGCAGTTGATATCCCGTCGCGTCTTTGAAATTAGTTACAAACGGAATTTACGCTCATAACTAGAATTGTTACCGTTACAAATATTTACGAGCTCCCTTTTACTCTTCTTCACACATTTTCATTCATTTAAATGTTAAGCGGTTGTATGACCAAATGAATGGAAATTAAGCAAACTAATACCTCTTGTTATTTATTGTGAGTGGGTGTAATTATCTATTGACGTGCTTGTCAACACATGAATGTGTGTGTCTGTTTGTGTGTGTGGGTGTTAGTTAATTGTACGTGTTTATCGTGAGTGATGTCAAATAGAATTTTGATACAAAATTTATTCTTCCAATATTTTGTTGGTTTATTAACGTCACGGTGTTGATATTTGATCTATGGTCTCAAAAGCTTTCTAATTTCTATAAATACGAGCAGACATCATTCGTATAAAACGTTATTTGTGCAGATAAAGTAATAACTACATTGATACCAGAAGAACCAAGCAGACGTTGTTCTGCCCAAATTTAGGGAAAAAATCGCAAGATAAGTAAAAAAGTCTGGAATATTTCGGTCCCTGATCCACTTCCCGGAAAAAAATAAACCCCATATTTTAACAAAAGTAAAGTGGTACCTTTGTACCAAATTTGAAGAGATGCGCACCATAAATAAAAAAGTTTGGTCCCTTGTCCACTTCCCGGAAAAAAACCCCATATTTTAATAAAAGTAAAGTGGTACCTTTGTGCCAAATTTGAAGAAAGTCGCACCATAAATAAAAAAAAGTCTGTCCCTGATCCACTTCCCGGAAAAAAAGAAACCCCATATTTTAACAAAAGTAAAGTGGTACCTTTGTACCAAATTTGAAGAAAATCGCACCATAAATAAAAAAGTTTGGTCCCTGGTCCACTTCCCGGAAAAAAAGTAACCCCATATTTTAACAAAAGTAAAGTGGTACCTTTGTACCAAATTTGAAGAAAATCGTACCATAAATTAAAAAGTTTGGTGCCTGGTCCACTTCCCGGAATAATGAAAAATAAATAACGGCCGATTCTCAGACCTACTATATACGCTCACAAAATTTCATGAGAATCGGTCAAGCCGTTTCGGAGGAGTATGGGAACGAAAACTGTGACACGAGAATTTTATATATGTATGTACATATGTATAAGATAATCGTTGTCGCCAAAACTTATCGATAATAGCGGATATCGCAGATAAATGCAATGATACACAATCAAATTAGATGGCAACCCTAGCTAGACATGTTGAAATACGACACACAATGTGTTTCCTTTGATACCCGTGTTGATATGGCACTGCATTTTTAAAGAAAATTGCATACAGGTGGCAACCCTTTAAATAATTCAGATAGATGCCAACAATGTGTAGTGGTAACCCTGCCTGGAAATATTTTAGTTGAAATCCTTCCTAAAACACCTTTCATTCGATACCCATAATGATATATCTCATTGCATTTTTTTTTTTTAAATCTCAAACAGTTGGCAACCCTTTAAATCTACTAAGTACAAACAATTTATTTGCTAACTTTTATTTATTCACTCTTTCTTATTTTTATTCTTTCCAGGTATGTTTCACAAGCTTGTACATTTAGACATAAAATAAATTGATAAAGTAAAAGTTGACTAAATCGGTAAGTAATAATATATCTAGAGTCTAGACATGTACAAAAACCGATAAAAGCAAGTATGAATCGATATCAACTATTTTAAAACGTTTCTACACTGACCAACAATCGTTTGTAGGTCTCTAATTCCAGTTACGTCATTTGGTTGTGGTACTGTATTGAAACCAGTAGTTTGAAGCGTCTATATTTAGAACTCCAAAACCGCCTACTATATTCACATGCTAAAAATAACTGTGTATCTTTTGAGATTATGCTGAAATCTATTTTCTTACATTTCCCGAATTTTCGGTATTGGAAATATGTGTAATTTAGTACGTTCTGTTGAACATTAGGCTATTAGAACGATAGTTTGGTCCATCGTAATGATTACCGGTGATTACTTTCCTGAGAATTCATTTAATACTTGATTACCATTACTTAAAATTTTAATGATTATTTGCTAAAGAACTAAAAAATATTTTAAAAAATCATGATTTTTCACGATTATTTAAAAAAATTAAAAGTAATGAAAGTTTTTTTTTATTATTTTTAATTTTTTTTTTATTATTTTTAATAATCGTAAAAACATGATTTTTTTTAAATTTTCTTCAATTTCTTTTTCATTTTGTTTTTATTTTTTTTATATTTTTGCAAGTTTATATTTTCAGTTTTTAAGGAAAAATAATGAGATTTTTTATAAATTTTTTTTTCATTTTTTTTAATTAATTTGTTTTTTTTTTTATATATTTATTTTTTTCCTTTTGTCTACCTTTTTATATTATTTTTATCTTAACTTTTTTTTTTTTACTTTTTTTTACTTGTTTTTTAATTAATTTCCTTTTCTTGAAAACAATTAAAATAATTATAATAATAATTGCTACCAATTAAAAAATATGTCAAATCAATTAATTACTAATTACTAATCAAATTTAACAGGTCTGGTTTCGAGTAAAATATTTCCCTTCCCGCAAATCACGATCTTGTAAGAAAGAAATGCCGCTATTTATGGCTCTTAAAAAAGCGCGGGATCATGGTGTTCCGAGGTTGGTATTCCTCATCCCTAGCCATGCAAAGAACTACCCGGTAGGTTAAATCTCAACTTGCTTCTGTATACGTGAGCCTCAAGTAAATTTTCAAGTACGTCTTTTTGAAATACGAGCTCCGAGCTCAGGGCGGTAAATTTATTGGTATTTCGGGTTTCGAGACAGACCGATTCTTTGTCTGCCCTCACTGTCTTCGGAACTTTTGAAGATGTCATTTATGTCACCCTGGTGCTAATTCCCAACCCAAATTTTGCTCACTACTTAATTATTAATTTACCTGCAGGGTATATATCAACACAGTAAACGGATGTAATGACTTGGCACTTGCACATACATACACATACATATCTACTTTACATATACATACGACTTTACAACTTGTGAATAACATCACGTATGTATGTGTATCGGTGTGTAGAAGGTGCCATAGAAACCCTACATTTCGTCCTTGATGGAGCATATTTTTCACATCATTACATGTGTGCTCACTCACGCATACATGTGGGACGCTGTTAGATGGGGCGTTATTAAACGCACTTATTCCATGAAATACTATATAGTATGTACATATGTCATAGAGCAAAAATCAAAAGAGTGTGAACTTTAATGAATGTAGGTTGATGGTTGGTTTCAATGGAAACATGTTTTATTCAAATGTTTGCTTACCTTATTCATAGGTAAGGGGAAGGGAGGGAAAGGCTGGCCTAATCTAGCCAAAAGATGGTCCAAAAAATGTATGGAATGTAATAAAAATATATGAATTGTACCAAAAAAAAAAATGTTAAAAGTTCAAAGCTTTTCGAAATCGGATGATGGTTAGGTATTTTAAAAAAATAGGCGTGACACTGCCCACTTCCGACTATGTAATGCTTACAAACATCATCAGCCATAAATAAAAAAAACTTTTGAGGATAACATAACAAACTAAAACAAACAGATTGCCGATTTTAAAAGGAAGATTCTGGCGAAAAACGGATAAAATCGGGTGAGCACCACGCCTACTTTTATATAAAAGATTTTTTAAAAGGATCATAGACGCATAAAACATAAAATATATCTGCGAAAAAAAATGACTTTATATCAATTATATTTCACTACCAAAGTGTCCATCTCGAAATAAATTTGAAAACTTTATATTTTTAGAAAGGAGCGTGGCCTTTCATTTGTAGTTTATTATTTTACAAAACGTTTAATGCCAATACTCGAAAAAAATTTAACTTGGAGCGAAATTTGGTGAAAATATTTATTTTATAATGACAACTATTTCTGGTCAAAAAACGGAATCGGCTAAGAGACACGCCTACTTTTTTAATATAGTTTTGCAAACTTGTTTTATAAAATTTAAAATGCGATGTTGCTGTAGCTATTCATTGTAAAGAATAGTCGACCGATAGGCGTGGCACCGCCCACTTCTTGATATAAAAACTCTTCTAATTTTGAATGCGTTATGATTCAACATTTATTTTGGAACTTTGGTTTGTGTACATGAAATAGTCTCCTGCTGCGTTAAGAGAAATTGAGAAAAAGTTGTAAACCTGCCCTCCTCCCCACCTACAACAATACGACAACAAATGCCGGCTAAAATAAAAATAAAACTCGCATGCTATATTTAGATTTGCAATGAATGTTGACTATATTATATTGTGTATTGCGTGGGCATTGCTTGTTCTTGTTATATTTTTTTTCGCTTGTTGTTGTTCTTGGCGTCAGTAAAAAATTCATCATTTTCTCAGTCATAGCCCCGGGACTGGCCACCAGTTGATGCTGCCACCATAGTTTTTGTTGTTGCTTAAGCTGTTGAACACATCGAGGGATGCATTTCATTGGGTGTTTGAAAAATGTTGTTGCGTGATTAGAGGAGGGGGAGTGGGACAATAATCTGTATCAGCCATGAGCATCAGTAGGTTGTTGGCGGTTGGTTGAGCTGCAGGTTTTTGTTTAATGGGATTCTATTTTTAGTTTCTCCGTCGCAATGAATAAAGTTTTGCGTGAATGTGGGCGAACAGAGTTGAGAGCAAGAAAAAAAAACACAAATCACGTTGCACAGTTGTCTATGTAGTTGTGCACTCACGCTTTGCTTGTTGAAATCTAACATACCTAAGCCATAGAAAAGAGTAGTGCTTACGCATTTGTGCAGCTATCCTATTGAATCAAGTGACGCTGCAGCTAAACATTTCTAACGAATATTGGAGAAAGGAGCTTCCTCATGAACTGAATACTTAACTGAATTAGGATGAGATGCATGTCGTCATAAAGGGTGCTTCATTTGTGATTGAGAAGAAAAATCTGACAAATTTGTAGTTGTTTTTATTTTCAAAACTCGATAGCAAATAATTTAAAGCTTTATGTTTTGAAAATAAAAATATAAGACGCCTAAAATGCAAGTTGGTGAACAAGTTTTAAATTTTCAAATACAATTTCAATCTTGTGTCTCCCTTGTTTAAAACTTCTACATTAATTACTATATTTTCTAATATGAAATTTTTTTTAAGTATTAAATTTGAAAACTAAAACGTAATTGTATTAGAAAATGTTTTGAAAATTTAGAAGATTTTTTATTGAATATTTGACATCAAAATAAATTTTGAAAAGTTCTCGGACCATCCAATTTTGAAAATACATGCATATGTATATACATATCAGGGTTGGGCATATTTGCACTACCACTAAAAGTGCACTACCACTATTTTTTAGTGATAGTTAAATTCAAAAATAACTATCACTAAAAATTTAGTGATAGTGATTTTTGATTTTAACTATCACTAAATATTAATGTTAGTGAAAATTAAAAATCACTATCACTATCACTATCCCTTTTAGTGATAGTGAAAACTTGCACTATAACTACAAAATGCACTATCACTACAAAATGCACTATCACTAAACTTGTAGTGAGTCATGATATTTTACTAAAAATTTGATTTGATATCCAATAGTAAATGTTGAAAAGTAATAGTGTTACTGTTACCAACAATACAGTAAAGATCGCCAATAATAATGTGTACAAACATACATACATATGTTCATACATTATACCAGCAATGCAACTGAGATCAATCTGTTATATCAGGCGCGTAGCCAGAAAAAAATTTCGGGGGGTGTTTTGGCCAAAGTGTCAGTAATTAAGAATTACCTGTAAATACACACATATTTATATTTTGACATATTACATATTTATACTTTTATATATTTGAAACTTTTCTCTTTCTACACGGCTAAAAAGTTGAGCCTAAATTTTAAAGCATTAATTACTTAAAAATTGGTAACAACATTTTCGGTTTAAAATTTAAATAATTTTTATTACGCGCATTTCTATGACAACCGACGTAAATTTAATTCTAAGCCAAATTTGGTTTGGTCATATACCTAGATCAGTATGTCTGCGTTCAAAGGGTTTTTTTTGGAATATCCAGTAAAATTAACTTCTTTAGACTAATTTCATTATTTTTGAATGAAAGTACATACATAGTGTAAATTCACAATAAAAATACTGCAACTCAAAGTTAAGAACTTTGTTGAAAATTCAAGAAATGTATATGTAGCCCCAAAAAGTTTTAAATCTAGGCTACAACTTTTAGCCGTGTATAAAACAATATTTATTTTTCTTGTTTGTTTTGAAATTTTGTTTAGAATTTGTTTAGGAGTTACTTCAAAAGTATAGTGGATGTTGAGTAGAGCCAGCCTCTCCTGCCCCATTGTACTTCTTAGATAAGTTTTTAACCTTCGAAGGGAAGAGAAAGACTGTACTGAAGGAGCAACGGAAACTGGAAGATTTGCAGCAATTTTTATATATCGATGTACCATAGGGAAAAAAGACACGGAACAACTATTTAATGCATCAATGAACGTGCTTGGTCGTTCCTCCTTTGGGATTGGAAAATATTTTTCTTTTTTAGGGCTTTACGCTGTTCAAAAGAAATCCAAAAACTCTATATAAAATGACACTTATGAAACGCTTAAGAAAAATTTTTTGTGTCAGAATCTCTTCTACTTTTCTACTGCTAATTTCTGGAAAATTTTTACAAAAAAGCGACCCGCGCAAATCTGGCTTTGGCAAGAAATAAATAGTTGTCGCTTTATTTCATGGAGAAAAATTAAAGTTTCGGAAAAAAAACAAAGAATATAATGAAATAACATTGAAATTCATATAATGTTGCAATTATTCAACATGCAGAACGGAACGTCAAAATTTCTTGGCTATTCATGACAATTTCATGGTCAAGAAATAATTGACAATATTTCTTCAGCATTTTCTTTTCACAGCATACCGGCCTTTTACTTTTAAACTTTTATCCCCTGACTAGTATGAGTACAATTTAATTGTTACTTTCTCTGATAATTCAATACGACTGCGTTGTGTACTGCTTGGTAATTTTTGGTACTTTTTTTTTAACTTCGTGGTAATTTTTTTAGTTAAACTTATGGCAACCGTGACTACAATAACGAGAGACACTCATTCATAACTCGAAAAGCAGTTAATTTGAATTTCAACAGACTTGAGTTCGAATCTCTCTTGCTATTGTTAACATGCTATGTAGTTGAGGTGCTAAGTTGATCTTATGCAGAGCAAGTCTGATAGGTTTGCGCGAATTTCTTAAAGCGCCAAATGAGTGAACCGTTGCAGGAGTTTAGTTGTGACCTCTCAGACTTGCTCCAATAACTTCTCTCGGTGTGAAATATTATTTATGTAATTTTATTATTTCGCATTTTCATTATTTCTATTAATGCTATTTTCTTAACAGAAGTTTTAAAAGTGAATAGAGTAATTATTCTAGTACAGACGTTTAATTTTTAATTTTCGGAAATTTCGGGGGGGTTTGAACCCCCGAAACCCACCCTGAATACGCGGCTGTGTTATATATACATACGTAAACTTAGCAAAGCTGTGAACTTACAAACTACCTGTTTTTACTCGACCATTTTTTTAGTGAATTATTTGTATCAAAGCTTTTTGGCTATTTTTCAGGTTTGTAGTAGGATTGCAGTTTAGCATTTTAATTTTTCATCAACCATTTTTGTAATTATTGTATATATTTCTGTCCGCCTGTATGTTCGAGGTCTTGTCACTCGAGAACTGCTGAATTTAATTGAATGAATTCTGCCGGGTCTACTAGTTATAAAAAAAAAATAGTTTTATAGTTTTAGAGAAAATAAAATAAAAGTATACGTGATGGAATTTAAAATTAATACCGTTGAGGGTGAAAATAATTCGCAAGCTTCCATTCGTGCTACTAAACGATTTCTGGAATTCGACAATGACGCTAAAGGTATTTGATTGAATAAAGCCAATCTGTGTATTGTTTATAATAATTTCATTCTTTAGATACAAGTCAATATACATATAAGCTCACATGGCAGAGCCATATCAACCGAAGTAGATTTCTACTTGAACGATGATGATAGCAACATTGATGCTTTACGCCGCTTTCCCACAATAAGAAAGATGTTCTTAAAATATAACGCAGCTCTTCCATCCTCTGCGCCAGTGGAAAGACACGGCTAAAAAGTTGAGCCTAAATTTTAAAGCATTCATTGGTTTACACAATGCAGAGCATGCAGGAATTGTTAATAGATCCACGAGGCAAAATCTTAATGACTCTAATTTTGAAATGCTGGTATTAAAGAAGGCAAATAAAAATTTTAAAAACTATAACTTCAAACAGATACATACTTATATGCTTACTTATTTGATGCATTTATTTATTTACATGAATTATATTTAAAACTATTATATTACATACGAAGGTATGTAACTAGCAAACATGGGTTATCAACCTAAGCTTCCTAATTTTAGTGGTAATTTAGTGCATTTTCCAAGTGGTAGTGCATTTTATTTTCACTATCACTAAATATTTAGTTATAGTGTTTTTGAATTTTCACTATCACTATAAAATTAGTGATAGTGAATTTCAATTTTAACTATCACTAAAAAAATAGTGCTAGTGAAACCAGTAGTGCTCACTAAATTTAGTGCACTATGCCCAACCCTGATACATATGTATATTTTAAACTTAAACCGCATTTTATAAAAGATACTTTTTTTAGAATACTTTATTTTGATGTACTATTTCATTAAAACTTTTTTTAAAATTTAGTTATGAAAATTAATTTTTCTGAAAAATATTTAAAAATTTTTCTTTTTCACTTAATTACATTTTGTTTAATGTATTTAAAAATTTCTATTTTTTAATTCTTGTTTTTAAATTTATTTGAAATTTTTTGTTCAATATTTGCTTTTAAATTTATTTAAAAATATTTTTTTTTTAATTTTTGTTTTTAAATTTATTTAAAATATTTGTTTTTTAATTTTTTTTAAGGTTTTTTAAATTTATTTCTTTTAGTTTTTGTTTGTAAATTTATTTAAAATATTTGATTATTTAATTTTTTTTCTTTTTTCTATTTTTTCTCTTTTTTTTTAAGTTTACTTAAAAATTAATTCTTTCAATGTTTTTTTAAATTATTAATAGCTTTAACATTTGTTTTTCGATTTATTTGAAATTTTTTTTTTACATTTATTTGAATTTTTTTTTCTTAATTTTTTAAATTTTACTTTTATGTACATGTTTTAATTTTTTATTCTTTAAAAAAAATTTTTTTTTTCATTTCAATTTTGTTTATTTTTTTTTGTATATTTATAAAAATGTTTCTTTATTTCCTTAAATTTTTTTGCATCTATCGTTTATTTAAGAATTTTGCAAATTTACCGTTGATGTATTGAAGCACCCTCTATCGCAACATATTTCCAGCTAGTCCTTTTAATATTCCCTGTTCCAGTTATTGCGTTGCTTGGTTTTACCATACTGTTATGAACAATTAAATTTATACAATGCAAATGAGCTTAACTATTTCCGTAAAGTGGCAGAGATTCTATAGCGTTTGTAAAACACAAATCCAAACAGACAAACTTGTGCTTGGGATTTGTAAAATGTGCCAGCGCAATTCAGAGAAATTTTGCTAAAGTTTGCTTCATAAATAAAAAGGCTCTCCATATAAGTTTACGAACATTGCACTTTTACGAGCTTTATGGAGCACTTACGAGTAAAAATGAATTGAACTAAGTCTATTTTACTTTTACATTAAAGTCCGTTCGAGGAATATTATTTTTGTTCTATTTTCTTTCGCCCGTCGTTGAGCTCATTTCCATAAGCGCTTACCCTGATTGCCGTAGAGCAGAAATCTCTAGACAAGAAGTTCATAACCCCCCCCTCCTCGCGTTTATAATGTCTTACTTAAAATTTAAAAAATTTTTTTAGATCTTATTTTTACTACAATAATGCTAAGCCTCATATAATTAATTAATTTAAAGCAACATTTAATTTTTTTTTTTTTAGTTTTTTTTTTTCTTTCAAACATTTCAAATTATTAACGACATTACGCCCGCAGCTGCCCACTTATCGAGCCAATTAAAAGCTTATATGGCCTCTTAAGCCATATCCGTGCAAATTGTTGCCTCCGCCTAACATTTGGCACTTGAGCGTGCTAGTCGAGTGCGCATGCGCGCGTTACCTTTCAAAATTCACAAAATCTCTTTGATTTTACACCGACTTTTCGAGTAACTTTCAAATTTAGTTTTTGTTGCAGCGCAGTAAACGTCGTTTTTATTGCTTAAGTTAGTCAACTGCTTTTCGTGTTGCTGTTGTTGTTGTTGTCGTCTAACTTGTATGCTGAAATTCTAGTTTTTAATCTTTGAGGTGCATAGCTTTGATCCGTTGCTGACTTGTTGCTAGGAGAGCGCAACTGCTAACTTGACTGCATTATCAAATTAGTTCACGGCAAAATGTTTGTTGCATGTTGCACAGTCAATTTTTATACTCCGCTGCATATAATACACCTAGTATGAACAAATTTAGTGTAGATTGAAAATGTGGCATCGAGTTAATGTTTCTGTAAATTTTTGAAAATCTACCTGATGGTCAAGTGTTAAGCAGGCAGCGCGCTATGGGACATTTTGAAATAATTTTTCTCAAAATCAAAATTTTCAAAAAGGGTAAAAGTGACAACTATCAAATTTCAAAAAAAAAAAAACAGTTTTTAATGAAAATTTAAAAACTAGATTGTTTAATTGTGTACATTCCGAAAACATCCAAATTTTTTTTTGTTATTGAAATACAATTTTGTCACATGTTTTCCGATTCTAAACTCGAATTTGCATAAAAAAGTTTAGGTCACAATAAAAATTTGTGAAACGTTTTAAGAAACAAATAAAAAACAAAAAATTAAAAAAATGGGCGTGGCACTGCCCCCTTTTTGCACCAAGTCTATCTTTCTGAGCCACAACTCGAAAAGCACTGGCTTTATCGTGTTTACACTTATTTAACGAGAAATGTTTTTGGAAAGAAATAAGTAAACTCGCGTAATAACCACGCCCACTTTTGATTCAATAATGTCAAAAAGGTACTGCAGCAAATTTAAAAAAACAAAAACTCTGAAACTGAGAGTTTTGAACGTTGAAAATTTCTCGAAAAGAAAAATCTAGATAAAAAGAATTGAAAAATTCTAAAATAAATTTTAAGTGGGCGTGGTACCGCCCATTTCTGTATTCGCAAATACTATTAATTCTTACTATTATTCCAAGTTGCATATTCAGCGAGTTATGAATTTACTTGCATGAAGAGAAGGATGCGTTTCTTACAACACTTGTAGCCATTAAAATTGTAAAAATAAGTAAGTCGGTTAGTAACCACGCCCACATTTCACATAATAATTGTGGGTAGGTGACATATAATAATTGTGGGTAGGTGATATCTTACTGACTGTGTAGCGCAGAGTTGAGTATATAGTGCTCAATTGCAGCCTAGCTTAGATCCACTTAGTTGTGTTTGTTCTTTTTGTTGTTGTTGTTGTGATGCAGGCAGGTTTATGTGTGTATATCGACGACTTCTGCATTTCAGTGGATTGACTGCACCAAGTGCACGTTGTCGAGTGCTACTGCTGCTTGTAAGGCTGGTGCATGCACTCAGTTCGTGGTTTGGTAATGTTGGGCTGCAGCGACCCAACAACAACTAGCCACATAACCAGTTAACTAGCCATTCTGCGGGAGCAGTTATGATCACTTGCAAATAAATAAATATCTTAAACTCTAATAATGTCTAGCATCCGCTTCCAGCGTGAATATAAGCATAGTGTTGTAGAGTGCAATAGACAAGTAAAGGTGTGTATTAGGGTGTGCCGACATGAAAATGATGTGCAATTGATTTGGCTGATATTAAATAATCATCGACACTATTGTAAACTTGTTAGTGTCAGCCGAAACTAAAAAACCATTACCTACGGTACACCCTAATGTACATATGTACATATGTATGTATGTATATGTGCGCAAGAATCGGTTTGTCAGCAGGTGGATAAAGTTGTTGCTATACTACCGTTGCTACTTGGAGGATATAAATATTCGTATGCAGGTATTTCAGTCTTTTAGCTGCTACAAAGGCTTGCCACTCCAAGAATGTCTTTGTATAGGTGAGGTGGGGATTGTATTGCTGGCTGACGTTCTTAGTGCTGTCGTTGACAACACCATAATCACGCAGCCGTTGCAACCATTCTAATGGTCTTGGCACACTCTTATATAATTGAAAGCGCGTTAGTGGCGTTGCGCCTTGTTGTTGTTGTTGTTGTTGTCCGTTTCAATACTTTTGCTTAGGTAAATGCGCCCTTGATGGAGTTTCTTGACTTCGTTCAAGCGTTTAAACTTCAAACCTGTATAGCAAGTCACCATAATAATACCAACAATAAATGCAATAACTACAAATACAACAACAACACCTGTAATAATAACAAATAACAAGAACAATTCTAGCAACATCAACTTTGACTATGAATTAAACAAGTCTAAAATAAGAAGAAGAAACAGGCATATGAACTCGTTTAATCACTGGTCCGTTGACTTGAGTTTGCCTAAAGCAAGATCTTAGAATTTTAAACAAGAAATCTAGGTATACGAAAAGTAAAGTGGAAACTCAGTGCCGCTTATCAGCTGTACTGGCTGGTCGCATTTGTGCATGTGTGTTGTTGTTATATTATTATATTTGAATACTATTAATCGCATTTTATTTTATTTTATTTTACTTGAATTAATTTTATTTTATTTTAATCTATTTTACTTTATTTTATTCTTTTTATTTTTTTTGTTTAATTTATTTTACTTTATTTCACTTTATTTTATTTCATTTTATTTTATTTCACTTTATTTTATTTTATTTTGGTTTAGTTTAATCAATTTTTTTTTTTTTTTTTCATTTCATTTTTTTTTCTTTGTATTGCATTTTATTTTATTTTAATTCATTTTATTTTATTTTACTTTTATTTAATTTAATTTAATTTTTTTATTTTATTTTAATTTATTTTATTTATTTTTTTTTTATTTTATTTTGTTTTAATCTATTTTATTTTATTTTATTTTATTTTTTTTTTTTCCTTTGTACTGCATTTTATTTTATTTATTTTTATTTTGTTTTAATCTATTTTATTTTCTTTTTTATTTTATTTTAATTAATTTAATTAATTTTATTTTATCTTATTTCATTGCATTTCATTTTATTTTATTTTAATCTATTTTATTATCTTTTTTTGTTTTATTTTATTTAACTTTCACTTTATTTTATTTCATTTTATTTTATTTTATTTTATTTTATTTTATTTTATTTTAGTTTATTTTACTTTACTTTATTTTATTTTATTTCACTTTATTTTAGTTTATTTTACTTTACTTTATTTTATTGTATTTTATTTTATATTATTTTATTTTATTTTATTTTATTTTATTTAGTTTTATTTAATTTAGTTTTATTTAATTTAATTTTATTTTAGTTTATTTTATTTTATTTTATTTAATTGTATTTTATTTTATTTTATTTTATTTTATTCTATTTTATTTTATTTTATTTTATTTTATTTTATTTTATTTTATTTTATTTTATGTTATTTTATTTTTTTTAATATTATTTTATTTAATACTATTTTATAAAATTTTTTTTATAAAATTTTGTCCAACGCAATATGATAAAAAGCCACCAGTTTTTTTGAATACGTAGTTCATATGCAAACACCTTTACCCCCGAATATTTACCAAAACCACTTATCATTATTAAATAAATATTTTATCGTTTAAATGCAAATTGTCTCGATCATAATCGCATAGCGCCAATAACTAGACAACTAATCCGATTTTTTCCTTAAGTAAAACTTTATAAACTTGATTTATTTAGACAGTTTAATCGTTGCTAAAGAAAAAACGAAGACAAATAAATATTTGATTTTAAGCAATTTTAGAATGGCCACAAATACAAATTTGTATTTGAAAATTTTTTGTTTTTAGTTTTTTATATAGCAAAATAAATTTGAAAATGCGATTAATTCTTGCGCTGCATAAATTTAACGCTACGCTGCCAATGACTCGACGGCCTTTAGGTGGTGCAATTATTCTATTTCTATTAGATTTCAGGTGTGTGTTTGGTTGGAGTGTTTGCAGCGTTCAAATGTTTATGGCGCAGGCGCAGCCCAACCCTGCGCAATAATGTGAAGTGACTTTTAAAATTATGCAGCAATTTACTTGCACCGTTGTAACGTAAACAAGCATTTAAGAAAAAAAAATTTGTATCAAAATGCCAGTAAAAATAATATAAAAAAAATTTCTATACAATTCCGCTTATTACACTTAATCATAATAATAATAATTTCATATTTTAATACAAAAAAATGTTTTTTTTTTATCTTTGGTTTCTTTAGCGTTTCTAAATAGTCTTAGTTAATCCGGTTATGCGCGCAAAATAATATGCAAATAAAGTGACCAACTCAGGGCCAGGCGAGAACGCCTCAATTAAAGAAAAAATAAAATAAAAAACAGAAATAACAGAACAACAATAATAAAAACATCATAAAGACACTCTACATAAGCAAAGAGAAGTGCGCTTTGGTGCGGTTATTTGCCATTTGCGAAGACTAATTGAAAGAATGTTTTCAGTCAAGGACGTTGTTTTAAGGTTTGAATATTCAAAACAAATCAGCCATGCATTTAAGTCCATTTGTATTAACTTATATTAGTGAAATAATTAGCAAAGGTATTTAACAGTTTTAATAGCGCCATATAAAAAGACGTCCAATGACTTTGAAAGGCCACCGATAAAAAATCCTTAGCGTATTGCTTAAAATTCCACAGCAAATATTTTTATGACCGCAGCTAATTGAAACAAATATAATCAAACAACATTTCTGTAAATGTTTTTATAAACAAAAATTAAACTAATTTTGCAATGTGTAAGCTTTTTCATGTTTAATTTATTTATTTAGTTTTTCAGTCATGCAATTTTTTATAAATCAGTTAAATTTAAAGTGCAATGCAAATATTTGATTTCGTTTTATTGTATTAAATTTTTTTAAATTATTTTATTTTTTCCAAATTATTATCTACATATATTATTTTATTTAAACTTTTTTATTATTTTATTTTATATTTTTATATTATTTTATTGTTTTATTGTTTTCATATTATTTTATTTTTTAAAATATTCGATTTTTTATAATATTTCATATTTTATAATATTTTATTTTGTATATTATTTTTTTTTTTTTATATCATCATATTTTTCTTCAATTTATTTAATTTAAGGTAATTTTATTACTTATACTATTATTTTTGTATTTATTCTTTTTTTATCTATTCTTTTTCTTTGTTATTTATTTTTTTTTTTTTGTTATTTATTTATTTTTTTTTGTTATTATTTGTTTTTTTATTATTTATTTATTTTTTTTTTTGTTATTTATTTATTTTTTTTTTGTTATTTATTTATTTTTTTTTTGTTATATTTTATTTATTATTTTTTTTTGTTATTAATTTTTTTGTTTAATTTTTTTTTTAATTTTTTTTTATTTTTTTTTTTGTATTTTTATTTTTTTATTTATTTATTTTAAAAAATTTTTATTTATTTTTCTTTCAATTTTTTTGCTTAAATATTTATTTATACATATTAAAAAAAAATTTTATAGTTTTTATAATTTTTTTAACTTTTCTTATTTTTTTTATATTATTTTATTGTTTATATATTATTTTATGTTTTATGTTACTTTATTTTTTATATTATTTTTTTTATATTATCATATTTTTTTAAATTTATTTAATTAAAGCTAATTTTCATTCACACAATTTTTTTTATTAATTTTTTATTTATAATTTTTTTTATTTAAAAAATATTTATTTTTTATATTTTTTTTTTATTATTAATTTTTAAATTTTTTTAAACTTTTTTTTTTATTTTTTCATTTTAATTTTTATTTTATTTTATTTTATTATATGTTTGTTTGTTTTTATTTTATTTTTCTTTTATTCTATTTTTATAATTTTTTTTATTTTAATCCATTTTATTTTACTCTCATCTCCGCCTAATAATTGCAAAATCTCTAGCTGCTTCGAAATACTTTGTTTTAAAATCTGATAACTTTCTCAAATATACAAACATTTCAAAATCAAAATTATTTCCTTAAAATATGAAGTCTTTTAAAAGTTGCCAAATTTTGAATTTACTTCAGTTTGTTTTTTTTTTAATTTGAAAAACTTTCATACCAAATCAAATCAAATGACTGCAAATAAGGATGAGGACGCCAAAGACAATTGTGCCAGCAGTTCAGGCAGCAAGTCATCGAAGGCCACCAATCCGTTCTTTGTTTTCCTACATGAATTTCGTCAAAATTTAGCTAAACGTGGCGCACTCAAGAATATGACAGCCAAGCAAATTTGCTGCGCTGCTGGTGAACGTTGGCGTCAAATGTCAGCCAACGAAAAGCTCACCTATGTGGTGTGGGCGCGCAAGAATCAACAACAGTTAGATCCAAAACTGCGCGTGGCTCCATCCAAATCTCAGCGTGGTGTGAATGGTAGTAAGGGTGAAGGGAGAGGCCCTTATCGTGGTGGTGTGGCACGCAATGCTAGAAGAACGGCTATGCAAAAGCGACGTCCAAGCTATATTAAATGAGCGTCTGGGAATCAGAAAAAGTGGTCAGGAAAGCGCATTTTGGTGTGAATATTTGTTTATTTTTTTTGTTTTTGTTGTATCATACGTTTCTGAAAATATCTAAATTTGTTGTTGTAATGTGTATTATGTATGAACTGTATATGGCATACTATATAAACCTAATTTTTGTTAGAAACCATTTGTGTTCTAAATAGCTACCAAGAAATGGCTCTTGAAGGATTATAGAAACAACTTATACATTCACTAACGTATGATTTTCCGAGGAAGCTCGCTATTGATGAGGCTTTTTGCTCTTTGAAAGCTTTCGAGTGGGGCTTTTGAGACCTTTTGGGGCTTTTGAGACCAAATTATTGCCCATTTTGATCTATATTTTGGGCGCGTTTGGACCAAGCTGTCCTTCCTTTAATTTGTTATGTTTTCAATTAAATCGTTTTGTATGCCTTGTAACACCTGAAAGACGGTTCCATGCACCACTACCTTCTTTGAAATTATGTCTCATGTTTTGGTTTTTTCGTTCACTTCAGATCCCGAGAAACGTATGTATAATTTTTAAAATCCAAAATATTGGCATCCCTAAAACAAACAAGTGTTTAACTACACTAAAAACAAAACAAAGAAAACGAACAAAATGATTGCATAACAGCTACTATTACAACAACAACAAAGAAACTCAATCTTAAATCTCATTAACTTTGGCAGAATATTTTCGATTTCGATACATGAAAAATTTTAATACCAAAAAATGCCAACAATTAAACCGTGACTTTAATGCATGTCTACGTGCTTAAACTAATATATGTACATACAAACATAACACATACATGCATGCACAAATACATGCAAATAATCACTAATACACACACACACACACTGACACTGGCTGTATGCACTGAGTGAATGTGCGACCAAGAAACGATTTGAGCAGTAGCGGCAGCGTGAGTACCCTCTAGGGAAAAGCTGAAGGCCTGAACTGATCTTTTGGTACATACGAAACTACTACTAGTGCGTCTTCAAGCTCTTTTGCATTAAATAAACTTTCGAAAACAATATTACTAGTGGATTAAATAGTTAATTATTCTAGTAATCAATAATTAATTACCAAAGAAAATTATGTTTTTCCTCCAAAAAGAAAAATCTAGGTTAATCAAAAGTAATGATTAAAAATTTTAAAATAATGATTACTTTTTATAATCATTAATTTTTTTTTTTTTTATTAGAGTTGATTTTTTTTATTTTAAATAATCGTCAAAAATCTTCAGTTTTTAATCAGTTGTGATACGAAAAATTAAGTAAGCAGAAGTAATGGTAGAAAATTTCAAAATAATCATTACTTTTGATAATTATTCATTTTAGTTTATTTTTTTTATTACAGTTAATTTTTTTATTTTAAAAAATCGTCAAAAATCTTTAGTTTTTAATCAGTTGTGATACAAAAAATTAAGTAAGCAAAAGTAATGATAAAGAATTTCGAAATAATCATTACTTTTGATAATTATTAGTTTTAATTTATTTTTTTTTATTAGAGTTGATTTACTTTTAAATAGTCTTCAGTTTTTAGTCAGGTGTGATCAAAAAAAAAGTTTATCTAAATAATCACAAAAAGATGCAAAAGTTTAAAATAGTCATTACTTTTGATAATCATTACTTTTATTTATTTTTGATTAGAGTTGATTTTTTTATTTTAAATAATCGTCAAAAATCTTAGATGTTTCTAATCAATTGTAAACGAAAAAATAGTCATTACTTTTGATAATCATTAAACTAAATACATAAATAACTTTTTAATATATGTAATTTTTTTTTTTTAAGTAATCGTGAAAAATTTTCAATTACAAAATGTGAGATCAACACCTTCTGAATTGCCTGCAGGGTAGCTTTTGTATCAAAATTGCTACAAAAGGAATTAAAATCTATAAATAAAAGCAAAAACAATAAAAAGTTTTACAAGAAATAGCAAATGAGTTTAGTGAACAAGAACAACAACAACAACAACAAACGTAGCAACACAGACAATACAACGCAAACGCGCACGTCGCTCAAACAAAAAAGACCTTGCTTTCGATTTCAATCCATAAAACATTCCAATTGCCACATTATAGCCATGTTATGGACGCTGGCAAAGAAGAAATACAAGAAGAAGAAGAAGTTGAACAGGGAGCATACAAAAAAAAATAAACAACAAGCGACGTATGAACTGATTAAAGAAACTTTGGCTCAACAAACAAGGCAAGGCGCATGAGCAAACATTTTCGTTAGATTGTTGTGCAAGCAAAGTGCTTTGGGTGGACTATAGAAGTCTTGGGAAAAAAATGTGTGCTTCTGTATGAAACTTAAGCGTATAATAAGTAAGTTTACCAATCGCTAAAATATCGGCAAGCCTTCGGGCTAGATCGTCCGCAACGCACTGACCAATCATCTGTCTTTGTATGAATTGGAGTGGGAACGGAATTGAAATGGGTGCATTCGTAAAAGTTCTGCACCACTCGAGTTCCAGTCGTAGGTTGGCCAAATCGTGTTTGGATCGCACGCTGGCTGGCTATGCAAGTGTTGTTGTTGGTTTTTTTTTTTTGCTTTCGTTTTAATCGCATTATTAACGGCGAAGTTTAGAAGTGCGCGTGCGCACTCGCATTCTCTCTTTTTGGGTTTAAATTTTAATTTTGGGAAAATTTTGTGATCATACGCGCCCACGCTCTATGCTAATAAGATTAATTTGATCAATGATAGAGAAACAATTGTGATTTTGTTGTTTAAGTGGGGTCTTTCTTAACGTAGTAGAAGCAGTTTTTAGAATTATTGTCTTTTTGTATGTACATATGTATGTTTGCGCGTGTATCAAGTAAAAACGGGTACCTAAAAATAAATGCAGTTTTCACTGAAGCATTGCTAGATGTCTTAATTAGTATATAGGCCGCCTTATATGTACTTTGGTTTGTCTGCCTATTTGTGTTTGCACGCACATCCTTGTAGAACTGATGCATGGAATTGAATGCTTTTTTCATAAAAGAATTTCTAAAGGTTTATGTTACAACATATGTAGGTCGCACTTTTCGTTTGCGACCCTTTGTACTGTTTTTTTTTTTTTTTGTGCGCATGGCGAAGCCTTGCACCACCGCGGTCATTTACTTTTATTTATTTATTTTGCATTTAAATCTGAGATTAAGTAATTACCCTAGAAAAAACCCAAAAACTTAAATACAAACGAGTTCGTAGAAGAATATATACATAAGTAATCTTCGATAAATATAAAGATAAGGGATCACATCACACAGGTAATGGAATTAGAAACACTGCTCAGGCGTTTTTTTTTTGTAATTTTTTCGGCTCTGTAAAAACGGATCTAAAAGTCTGAAACATTAATCCATACAAACAAGAAAGAAAAGAACCAAAACCAAATTCAAACTGAAACTGAAAGTGAAATCGGATCTGAATCATGAAACAGATCCAACACTTAATTAAATTCTTAATTAACCGGGTCCGCATTGCCATCGGGTCTTAGATTAACCAGCCTTATCTGAAAGGGATCTCTAAAAAACTTCGGCTTAGCCAACTCGAAACTGCTCACCTCTAACATTTGGTGAGACAGCAGGTGCTGGCACCCTTTGTGGCATGGGTACACCATTTCAATTTACATGCATTCCCGCTATTCGAATGTGCTGGAATCTGTTTATTGCGGTTCTGTGTACTTGTATTTGTAGGCCGCCTTCGGCTGTGCAGCTAATACGAGTACGTATCATGTTTGTATGACGCAATTTTGTATTCACCTAAAATTTAGAGCTTTCAATTTCATTGTTTGTTTGCTACTCCTGCTATTGTTCTTGTTGTGTTTTTGTTGTTATTGTTTTTATTGCCTTAGAGGTTTGCTGTTGTTTTATGAGTACTTGGGCATGTTGTAACTGTTATTATTATTTCAGGTTGGTAATGTCTTCTTTGTTTTCTCTTTTTTTTGTTTGTATCTTTGTTATTGTTTATTGTGTGTGTGTGTGGCCTATGGCAGTTTTGGGTTGATGGGTTGGTTTGAATTGCATGTTGTTATGGAATTTTTATGTGGCGAATTT
This sequence comes from Sphenella marginata, assembly GCA_951509765.1. NCBI lineage: Eukaryota > Metazoa > Arthropoda > Insecta > Diptera > Tephritidae > Sphenella > Sphenella marginata. The sequence goes on from OX608083.1 coordinate 24,473,135, forward strand.
TTTATATTTGATTAATACTTAATAGTCCAGGAGCTAAATAGCTGGCAAAAGGAAAATAATAATATGTTTCAAAAAAGACAGTTGGATTTCAGAAAAAAGCCAAATAGACTTCAGAAAATTTTGATTAGCCTGGTCTTGAATTGAGGGAAAGTGTCCCTCTTTGAACTTTTCTGAAAAAAATTTGACTTTTTGCCAAATATATTTGAGCTTTTCTGAAATAAAATTAGATTTTTTTGAAACATTTCACATTTTCTAAAATATATTCAAACTTTTATGAAATAAGCTTTTTCTGAAATAAATTTAAATTTTTGTGAAAAACATTTGAGCTTTTCTGAAATACATTTGAGCTTTTCTAAAACATTACATTAGAGCCTCTCTGAAATAAATTTTAACTTTTGTGAAATACATTTGAGCTTTTCTGAAATAATATTGGCTTTTTCTGAAATAAATTTTAGCTTTTCTGAAATAAATTTTAATTTTTCTGAAATACATTAGAGCCTCTCTGAAATAAATTCTAATTTTTCTGAAATACATTTGAGCTTTTCTGAAATAATATTGGCTTTTTCTGAAATAAATTTTAGCTTTTCTGAAATACATTTGAGCTTTTCTGAAATAATATTGGCCTTTTCTGAAATAAATTTTAATTTTTCTGAAATACATTAGAGCCTCTCTGAAATAAATTTTAATTTTTGTGAAATACATTTGAGCTTTTCTGAAATACATTCGAGCTTTTCTGAAATGATATTGGCTTTTTCTGAAATAAATTTAAATTTTTCTGAAATACATTAGAGCCTCTCTGAAATAAATTCTAATTTTTCTGAAAAACATTTGAACTTTTCTGAAATGATTTTAGCTTTTTCTGAAATAAATTTTAATTTTTCTGAAATACATTAGAGCCTCTCTGAAATAAATTCTAATTTTTCTGAAATACATTTGAGCTTTTCTGAAATAATATTGGCTTTTTCTGAAATAAATTTCAGCTTTTCTGGAAAACACTTGAGCTTTTCTGAAAAAAAAAAAAAGTATATATATGTATATATAAACAACAAATGTTATGTTCTCTAATACTTTCTGGGTAGTAACTAATACGCAATTCTGATGCAATGTCGTTAACAAAATTACGTGATTATCGTGTCCGTCGTTAAGTTGCGTCGATGTAGACAGAAAGCTCCATGATCTTCCACCCCATCTAACATTAAATAATGCATTCTTCTACCCTTCCCAAGGTAAACATAAGAAATTTATTGTTTAGAAGGTGGTGGGGGGGAGTTCATTATGAAAACATTACAGGCCACAACTTGATTGTCTCATAAAAATAAATTAGCTTTCACCCATGTAAAGACTTTATGAGCACAACTTTTCCACCGAATACTCGCAATTAAATGATGCATGCCACACAACAAAAGAAAAGATGCGAATTCTAAGAACAGACCTACGAAACTCGAAGTGGGAAGCTAATTAAAAAAAAAACCATCCAATTGGTGTAAGTTTAGGGGAAAGAGAAAAAATTGTGTGTGTTCGAAACAAAGAAAAAAGCGCAACATATGGTTGTTTTATTACGAGTGCACATACTTAAAGAGAAAGAAAAATATTTTGTGCACAGGTGATGTGGTGCTGCGCTGTGGGAGGAGGAGAAGAGCGCATTGTTCGTGCAGCCATGCAACGCGTTAATGCGTCAAAAGCCAGCAATGCGAAGAGTAATACGCGCGGCGAGGCAGAGCAGAGCAAAAAAATGCAATAAAATGTAGTGCATATGATGCAATGCGTTGCGCATACAACAAAAACAGCAACAATCAAAATAACAACACGCCAGTGCTGTGTAATGCAGCGCGGCGCTGCGCTATTGTTTTTATGGCGATGGTGCGCTGTTGTATGGGAGCAAATATGAAAAAAAGTATAATATTTAAAGTAATTTTCAAGTTTTTTAGATGAAAAATTTTGGAACTATGATCAGTTTAAAGATCATCTCGACCTCTGGGTTGTTGTAAATAATTCCATAATATTTAAATAATTAATTTTTATTGTTTAAATTATCACCACAGGTTATTTTTAATCAAAATACTGAGCGCAATTTAATCCATGTTTTTTTGCGCTGCCTGCCATGGCCTTATTGCAGCCAGCGCATGTAAAATTGCGCCATCGCACACCACTACAACATATACTTTAGAAATTAGCCAAGTTTGAGGCAGCACAACTCTGGGGGCTATTTAGCAATCGTGCTCGTTCAGCAACATTGTCTTTCAACATACGCAGCACAGCACTTTTACAATGAAGAAATTAAAAAGTGCAAAGACAATTAAGAAAATGGACCGCATGAGTGTGGGGAATATCATTTGTTTTGAGATTTTTTAAAATTAATTTTATCAATCTCAATTCACTTGTTTTGTGGTCCCGATTTAAATTTATGTATATGATCCGGCTTCTACTAGGGTTGTGCACAAATAATCGAATTTAAATTCAAACGATTTTTTTTAAATATCGATATATTTTTTGTCGATTTTTGTGAGAATATAAATTTTTAGCTATCCATCGTATGGGAATTTTTCATGTAAAAAAATCGATAAATGAATAAAAATCGATTTTTTTTAGGAATCGATATATGTATGTACATATGTATGTACATATGTATATCTAACGACTATCGACTACTTGTTCATCGATAACTAGTTTCTATAAGGAAGCTGCAATTTAACTTAAGTTAATTTAAGTTCTTCGTTTTTCATATTTTCAAAATTAACTACCAAATGTCAGTTGAACGGCAACACTGGTCCCTACCCCAACAGCAAAGCATCAACCTGAAACCACATGTAAGGTATTGCATTTTTTTCACACATTTTTTTTCAAGCTCTACCTACTCTCACATATGTGCCATATGTGAATATGTCGGCTTGTTGCTCAATTTATATACATACATATATGTACATATATTTATACATACATATTTATAAGTTTGTATGACTTTGTTGTAGATGTGGCATTATTGAAAGCTTTTTATCAATAATGTGCACAAGTACATACATAAGTATATGTATTTATATATGTATATATAACTGTACATATAATTTTTTTGACGCTCACGTCAATGCTCAACTAGGCTTTACACTCTTAATTAAACACTCATTAAGATGAGCGCTGAGTGCTGGGTACATCAAATATGCCCACGTTCAAACTCAAATGAGGCAGCTTTTTTAAAACAATTACGAGGTTTTTTAAATAGATATATATACACATATACATATATATACATACATTAAATTAGTTGAAAAGTCAAGTATTTCTGAAATGCGCCGTAAATATTTAAAAGCTCACTCTCTATACATCCGTTAATAGCTCAAAGTACTTACTCATTATTTTTGAGTATCTGCTAACTGAACTCATGCAACGTTGAGCCTTATGAGTAATTGTCTCTCGAGTTGAGTAAGCTCCCTATGCTTTATTTCAGAGAGTGCATCGCTTATTTTTGATACTCAAGCTTCAGATTCGCACTCACTCAGTTTTACTCATGTAATCATCTACTCTTTATTATTGTGCTCATACTTTTCATTACTCTTTGACTCATTTAATAAGGTTTGCACTGTGCTCTCTGCCAATTATGCTCGTCATTACGTCAATTGCTCTTCATCGAAATATTCGCTCATTGTCTTGTCGAATTTTGCATTCTCGCGATTTAGTGCCACCTTTGCACTTAGCTCATCCACTTTCCCTACGACGCGACGCGTCGCCTTCCATTCTGCAGCATACTGAGAAAACTACGTAAGTGCATAATTTGTATACCCAGCTGCAATAGTACGTAAAAATTACAAATAATTGGAAGGGATACCGGATTAAGCCAGCTTAGTTTGATGGCTATGTATTAGGGGCATTCTGATACTACTAGTACTCTAGGACTACTGACTAAGATTGAAGTGGCATAGGATGGAAGTCTCTGGTTGGGAGTCTTATTTTGTGTAATAGTGTTTTTCCAAGATTGTGAAACTAGCAAGTCAAGCTCTGAGTGGAACAGTGGAGTTCACAAAATACCTTTCCTAATGGTAGTAAGTCTCACACACTATTTCATGACTCAAGCCAGTTGAGTTCCCAGACATAATTGCAACCAGATCAAGTATTCTTCATTGGTCTGGCGAGATGTATGGAATTTGAAGCTGATAGCAGTTGAACTTGGGGTCAGTTAGGTATGAGATATCTCGTTCTTCAACCAAATTTTGAGATAGAAAGTATCTGAGAAATATTAGGAAATATCGTGATCTTTCACCTTTCGGTCGATCTATACTAAACTTTCCCTTTCGCGCAACTCTTTGGCGAATGACGAGGTGCCATCACCAAGCATCATCCAAAAATCCCACAACTGGGTATATACTTCACAAATGCACTCACACTTCGACATCCTTAGTTTCTTTACTTTTGTTTTCATTGTAGTTTTTTCTATCTCTTCTTCTATTTTAACACTCGCCAACTCAGTGCTGCTGGTCACTCAAGCTTTGAAAGTAAGAAAATGTCGGCATACAACTATTAAATACCTACAAAATAAAGGGGAATAGAAAGAAGAAGAAAAATTAGAAATTAAAATAAAAAGTAATACAAAAAAAAATGAGCTGCAAACTATTTCTGTAGCGTTGCCGCAGCAGCTGTTGCTGTACGTGTCTCTGTGCTACTATGGTCAGGGTGGCCACTTCACTACAAACGCAGTAGGTCTACTACGCTTTTGGTAATGTAGAATTTTATTAATTTACTACGTTTTTGCAACAAAGAAAAATTATTGTAAAAATGAGCACGTTTGAATTGTTGCCGAGCTGTTTAACTTTAATAGAAAAATGAGTTTAGTTGCCGAACAAACCATCGTTCTGATAACCTTACGGTTAACAGAACATACGAAAAATTGTGTAATGGATCAGATTCCGAAGTGAATCTAGAAGAAAAGCTTATGCGGTCCTCCATAAATTTTCGAAAAACCATTTAATTTTTTCAACAAAATTTCGTTGGGCTTGCAAAATTCAATCCGCACTTTTTCCAGTTTTTCACTAAATCCCCGATCTCCTCACTTGATTCCGTATAAAACAATCATTGCTTCACTGTTGGAAAAAAAAAAAAAAAATGAGAAAGAAGCTAAACCTGGAACTCATGTCGAGTGCCCTTAACTGTGTCGGCCGATAGACCCACTAAAGCCTTCTGTGGTGCAACCTTAGCCAGATTAACTCACTGTTTCGATTCCTGGTGATTTCTGGTGTAATGTAATTCCATTCAAGATGTAAGCTCAAAAATAATTTTTTTTAGCTTGTAACAAATTTTCAATTCCGCTGCTATCAAAATTCTACAACACTTTAGAGTTTCTACTACGTTTTATTGCATCATATACTACGATTTAGCCGAATGCTAGTTCTAACGCTGTCTGTGGCTGCTGCTGTTGGTGCCTGTTGCTCTTGCTATTGCAGTTGTTATTGCTATCTCAATTGTTGTTGTTGCTACTACATAGTCGTAGTAGAGTAGGTATGTGGCTTCTTTATGCTGCAGTTGCATCAACCAGTTACAGTCGTTCAGTAAATGTGACCGCGTCCAAAAGTGTCTCCAAACTAACGCTTTAGCTGCATACGTCAATGTGAATTTCTAAAATATAAATCAAAATAAACAAAGTAAAAACAGTGAATGCTGCAATAATTCAAGCTAGAATTTATTCAAAATAAAAAAGTCTGTTAAAAGAGCAAAATATTTGCAACAAATGATTTCATCAGTTGTTATTTTGTAAAAAAAAAAAAAATGTTTTAATATTTTTGCAAAATATTCAAAAAAAAAAAAAAAAAAAAACTAAAACCAAATCACAAATAATTCGCGAAATTTAAAATATAAAGATTACTAAAAAGGGCGTGTCAGCTGTTGCTCAACTTGCACTGATTAAGCATTTTTTTTGCCAAAGCTAGACACTTTGTAGGCGAATAATTTACAAAAACAAATTAAGCAAAAAAAAAGCAGAAAAGCAAAAAAAATTACGTACTGTTAAAAAAAATCAAAAACACTTTATGTAGCAGAGTTGCGTGTACATACATAGAAACGTAAGTATGCACATGTATTTGTGAGAATTTTTGTAGTACATTAGAGGTGGAAAATTATCGATGTTTCTTTAGGAAGAAAAAGTTAGGAATATTTGTAAATAATCAAAAACTGATTTGAAATTCTCACCATGTTAAGTGAAAAATATATAGCCGATACGCCGTTTATCGGAATAATCGATTGTTTGCGTGTTTGTCCAATCTTAATGATTTTCGCCCAACCACTTTACTGTTATAACAAGTGCAAAAGCTGCAAAGTTTTATGTTTCTAGCTTTTTAATTCCAGGAGTTATACCACACAATCCGTTTATCGGTATTATCGATTTTAAAGGGGTCATGTTACATGATGCCCGAGACATACCAAAATTTCTATGATATCTAAAGAATGAGTTGGAAAGTCGATAGTAGTATTACATAAGTGATCGATAATGATAATAGTTTAATAATCTGAAAAATCGATACTTTCAATAGCGTTAACAATACTTTGAACACCACTGTATGAGAGAGAATCGACAACAACAACAACAACAACAGAGAATCGATCAAATGCGCATGCGAATACAGCAACAAACGCAATTGAAGCTCACAACACAAATCGCTGCTCTACCCGTGCCCAACTAGTCTCCCCCTTTGCGGCCGCTTTTGATTTCGTCCATTTTTGGTCATAGTCGTAGTTGCGAGATTTGTTGTTGTTGTTTTCATTACAGTTTCTTTGTTTTTATTTTACGCTTTTGTGTTGCTTTTTAAATTCGCATTCATATTAATTCTTGCTGTCATAATTGCAATTGCAAATAGTGAAAGCTTATTAGTCTTTGTAATTAAAACTGAAGTGAAAGTCTACTACACACACACACATTTCTGTTCTAGAAAAATATTTGAGGAATAGTCTAGAAAACGCGATGATCTTTTCTGCGTTTACTTTGCAAATGAAACGAAATATTGTAAATACCTACGCCAACACCCTGTATATGAGCCTGTCTCTTTACTATCATGCAATCTCTGTCTATGGCGTGCTGCATATTCGTGCAAAATGACGAAAAAGAAGTTATAACGAAAAAAAAAAATAAAAAAAAATTGAGAAATCTCAAATAAAATCCATCAAATCGGCAGTGGGGCAGGAAAAATGACTGCAAACGCTATATTTTTCACAACTAAGTAGCTAATGACACGCGGATCAAAAAACAACAATGTGACTTGATGCGATGCACTTTAGTAAACTTTTGTATGTATGCATATCAGACCGTTCAAAATAAATAATTTTTCGTCAAATTTGTTTCCTATAGAGGTACCAAATCTTCGTTTCAACTGCAACCAAGGCACGTCTTTACATTATCGAACTGAAAGTGACAAAGTTTAGTGCTCACAAATTTAGAAATATAAATTAAGTCATGTTCACACTACTAATAAAATAATGTAATTTCATTTCGTAAATTTTGTGTGACCAGTTATATCTTAAACCAAGTTCACACTACTGCTGAAATGCCAAAATTAATTTTCATAAATTATGTTTTAAAATGTATGTTTTAACACATGCTAACACTACTCATAAAACAGCTTAATTTCATTTCAGAAATCTTGTGTGATCAGTTATATCTTAAACCATGTTCACACTACTAATGAAATAACTTAATTTTCAGTCTTAAACCATGTTTTGACACTAGATCTATTTTTTATTCATGGGCCAGCTTCCTATTGGAAGAGAAACAGAACTTGTTTTTTGGACTCGGATTTTTACTAATGAATTTTTTTGCTTTTGTGAAACGGTCTAACATCTACACAATCATAATGTATTCACCAAATTCATGCAATATATTCAATAAATCATTAGACAGTACGTAACCAACAGATACGAAAATATTCAAACAATGCAATTAATGTTTAGCACGAAAAAGCACTCAACAGATGATAAACTATGAACGAAAAAAAAGCCAATTGAAATCGGCACAATTTTAAATACAAACAATCACTAATATAACGTTAAAACCGTAATTATACCAAAACAAAAACAACAAAATTTATTTCCATTTAAAAATCCACACATTTAATATATTAGTAATAATTTGTGAGGAAATAAAAAAAAAATTAAAAAACAAATTAAGCAAAAAATTTAATTATGAATATTTTTTTTTTTAATTTTTTCGCTGCAGAAAAAAAATTATTAATAGGTCTCAAGCTCGTACCGAACCAGGATATTAAGAAAAAAATATAATAAAATAAAATTAAATTAATTAAAGAACTAAATTAAAAATTGCTTTTTTTTAATTTAGATTAAAAATTTCTTCTTTTTTAATTTAGAAAAAAACCAAGAAAAAATATTTAAAAATAACAAAAGTAAACATTAAAAAAAAATTAACAAAATTAATTTAGAAAAAAACCAAAAAAAAATTATTTAAAAAAATTTAACAAAAAAAAATATTAAAAAAAAAATACAATACAAAAAAAATTTAACAAAGTTAATTTAGAAAAAAAAACAAGAAAAATTAGTTAAAAAAATTTTACAAAAGTAATTTAGAAAAAAACCAAAAAAAATTATTTAAAAAGATACAAAAAAAATTTTGTTTGTTTTAATTTCGTTTAATTTGTAAAACGTCCTCGTGGCACTGTTTATTGTTCTGAAAATATTGAAAATATCAATCAATTTATAAACGTTTTTGTTTATAGTGGGCCAATTTTTTTCTCTCGTACATTGACCCACATAAGTGTTGTATTTTTTCTGAGTGAAATGACTATTGAAGGATAAACAGGGTGTCTAACAAATTTTTGCTGCGTTAAGAAACAAATTTCCGAACTTAAAAGGCAGATATCGCTGAAGGGATTGCCCAGTTTGCATTCAAGTGACTCAGCTCATCGTACAAATAAGTTTGGGATATTTATTGCTGAGCCCATAGTTTTTTTATACTCTTACGCTTGAACATGGGACCAAAGTTTTTATACCACTAAGACAGCCGAGTTTGAGATCACCCGGTTTCTAAATATTCTATAACAGCTTTAAATGTAAACACGCCCTATCTCAGCTGAATACACATGGCATTTTCTGGGAGACAGGGTGATTTTGAAAATCCAAAAAAATTGCTCATAACAAGGTTCAGCCACATTGCACACCATCGTTTTGCAAAAATTTCACTTCCATTACGCTCGCATTTCGCAAAAATCAACACATAAATTTCGCAATTGTTAACGCCTTTCAACGCGCACCCTGTATAATATACCAAGTGACAACGATTATCATAATGAAGCGTTAAAAAAGCCGCTGCTCTGCTGGCTGAGTGACTTTGTGCCCGACTGGGGACTACATACATACATATACATATTCGTTTGTATGTGTGTATGTATTTTTGTGCAAAAACAAAAAGCTGCTGCTAAAAAGAGGGTGCCCTGTTGCCAACCAACCGTAAGCATTTATTTATTTGTTGCCTCGAACTTTCTCGATTGCACGAAGAGCTGTCTGCACGCTAAACGAAAATAGAGTACATTTATTTAATGCACATTGCCTGTACTTGTTGTTGTTGTCGTTGGTGTTTATTTAGTTTGAGTTATTTATTGTTGACTTTTTAACAAAAGTTTATTAGTAACGCGGTGTTTATTTGGGCGTATTTAAAGTTTGATATGCCCGTGTGGGGGAGAAAATATTAGACTTTGATTAGTTGTTGTATTTGTTTTTTTTTTTATTTTTTAAATTTTTTTAATATTTTAATTTTATTTTTTCTGTTTTTTTTTTTTATTTCTTTTTAATGACTGCACCGAAACAAAAACGTCAAGTAGTAAATCAAGTTCCCATTGAACGATACCGAATTGCTAACAATCCCAGAAGATACTCGAGTTATCAAAGAGCTAATAATTCGAAATGCAGATATTAAAAAAACTCGAAATCCCTAATGCTTATATGATGAATTATTAAAATAGGACATCGCTTTGCGACTTAAGTTCATTGTTGCTCAATAGTCGACAGCGAGAATAAATAAATTGAAAATTTAATGAGTTCAACCCATGAAAACTGTTCCGTACATACATACATATCTACTAGTAAATGTCCACAAATGGCAAAACATTTTATTGCTATGTATGGTTTTTGCTTGCCTACGGCCGACTTTGTTGAATAAATTTTCTGAAAGTAATCGATGAAAATAAATGATGATGAATTTTTGTTTTTCAAGTTGGTTGAAGAATATTTCATTTTCCTCATTTTCTAACTCACACTTTAATTGTTCTGTAATAATATCGTGCCACTCCCCACTTATTCTCATTTCCAAGAACTTTTAGCAGCTGCTGGAATGAGGTATTTTGAGCGCTTTCCTCTACATCATATGTACGCTAAAATATTTTTATTTAATTTATTTGCTTTTTCGAAAATATAAACATTTTCTGCATACGAAAGCTCTTAGCAACCCTGCGGCGTGCGGCATACTTTTTCCATGCCGAACATATGGTGACTGAGCAAAGCGCAGACACAAAATCAACATTTCTGTCTGAAAATGGCACGTGCGGGATTTCGAATAAGATGCGATAATGTGTGTACTTACATACATTTACTTAAATATTGTATTAAGACAAAAGAAAAGTTTTAAAATAAAATAAAATAAAATAAAATAAAATAATTTGTAAGTTTTGCAAGCTTGAGATCAGAGAAACAATAATTCGTAATGAATTTTAATTGTCAGTTTTTTGGGAAAAATTGATAATTGGAGAAAAATTAAAATTCATTACGAATTATTGTTTCTCTGATCTCAAGCTTGCAAAACTTACAAATATGTAAAAACAAGAAAGATCGCAAAAACCAACAATAAAATAAAATAAAATAAAATCAAATAAAATAAAATAAAATAAAATAAAATAAAATAAAATAAAATAAAATAAAATAAAATAAAATAAAATAAAATAAAATAAAATAAAATAAAATAAAATAAAATAAAATAAAATAAAATAAAATAAAATAAAATAAAATAAAATAAAATAAAATAAAATAAAATAAAATAACATAAAATAAAATAAAATAAAATAAAATAAAATAAAATAAAATAAAATAAAATAAAATAAAATAAAATAAAATAAAATAAAATAAAATCAAATAAAATAAAATAAAATAAAATAAAATAAAATAAAAGAAAATAAAATAAAATAAAACAAAATAAAACAAAATAAAATTAAATTAAATTAATTTCAATTCAATGCAATTCAATTAAATTAAAAAAAAAATAAGTTAAATTAAATTTAAAAAATTAAATTAAATTAAATTAATCTAAAAAACTTAATATAAATAAAAGTAAATTAAATTAAAATAAAATAAAATAAAATTAATAATTTAGATTAAATTAAATTAAAGAAAATTAAATTAAATAGTAATTAATTTAAATTAAATTAAATTAAATAAAACGAAATGAAAGTTTGAGTCCAATGGTGCTCCCCAGGAGCTGAGATTGCTTTTTCTAACAAGCCGCACTTAACATACTACACAGCTTCTCATCTTCGAGCCAGTTCCCGTCCAACCTTCTGAGAATAATTGTTGTGAATTAGATTAACCTTTTAGAGACAAAAGAAAAGTTTTAAAATAAAATAAAATAAGTAAAATTAAATTAAATTAAATTGAAGTAAATTTAATTAAATTAAATTAAATTAAAGTAAATTAAATTGAAGTAAATTTAATTAAATTAAATTAAATTAAAGTAAATTAAATTAAATAGAAATAAAGTAAATTAAATTAAATTAAATTAAATTAAATTAAACAGAACTAAATTAAATTAAATTAAATTAAACTAAATTAAATTAAATTAAATTAAATTAAACTAAATTAAATTAAATTAAATTAAATTAAATTAAAGTAAATTAAATTAAATTAAATTAAATTAATTTCAATTCAATGCAATTCAATTAAATATAAAAAAAATAAATTAAATTAATTAAATTAAAGTAAATTAAATAAAATTAAATTAAATTAAATAAAATTAAATTAAATTAAATAAAATTCAATTAAATTAAATTAATTTCAATTCAATGCAATTCAATTAAATATAAAAAAATTAAATTAAATTAAATTTAAAAAAATTAAATTAAATTAAATAGAAATAAATTAAATTAAAGAAAATTAAATTAAGTTAAATAAAACGAAATAAAAGTTTCAGTCCAATGGTCTTCTCTAGGGGCTGAGATTGCTCTTTCTAACAAGCCGCACCTAACGTACTACACAGCTTCCCATCTTCCATCCAGTTCCCGTCCCCTCATCTAAGAATAATTGTTGTGAATTAGATCAAGCTCTTAGAGTTGCAGGAGAGCAAATCGTCTTAAGGCTTCTTCTTCTAAAAGTGGCGTGGTAGATTTTCGAACTTGCGCGGTACAATTTTCTCTATTCCATATTTCGTGAACCGCTCCTTCCAGCAATTTAGTTTCAGAAATCCGTACACTGGCTATCATTCAATCAGCCGCAAATCACTTTAACATAAACGCATTCACATTTAACCCATAGGCAATAAAAATAAATGTGTTTGTAGTTGCCGATTTTTGGGCTGCAGTAGACATAACACACTGCAACAGCAGCAAATCAAAGGAACAAAGAAATGCGCAGCAACGGCGGCAGCACAGAAAATCAAACACGCAATGAACTTTAAATAGACGCACTCAATTGAATTTTTTTGTTTTTTTTTTTTTGTTTTTTAATTGCCAGTGGTTCGCTAGTAGTTACAAACAAACATTCACTTGATTGACTTTTACGCCATAGTGTTTGTTTTTGTTTAGAAAAATCGACAAAATTGCATTTCAATAGAAGTAAGCGCAAACCTTAAGCGTTTTAGCCAATCTTGTGTGGCTTTGGAAAATTTTGGAAAATTTGATTAAAAATCAACAGTAGTAGAATATCAGACTACCAATACCTTTTAGTCCTGAATCTCAAATTTTGGCTAGTTTCAAACGCTGGGTAGATATGTATGTACATATATGCATATAAAAAAAACATATCCATGCATGTTTAACCCGGCCCACACAAGTTTATGCATGATTATATTTTTGCTGCCAAGCATTAACGTCCATATGCGCGCTAAATATACATAAATCTAGATATGTATGTATGTATATACCACCATGGCGTATACGTAACTTCAAGCTAACTTTATCATTTCCTGTTAATTTCATGCATTTGCCACTCACCTTTGGCCTACTTTAGCTGGGTTAAATTCCAGTGATTTGTTATCATTTGGCCACGTTACATACATACATACATACACACATACGTACATAAGTACAAGTATACCCACAGTTTGTGTCTAGTCACTCCCAATTTCGCTTTTGCCATTTTTCGCAAAATTTTGCTAATAATTTTTGCTAACATATGGTATTTTCGCTTCACACCAACAAAATCGAAACAAATAAAAATCACAAGAAATAAGTGCTGCGCCGATTGCCTCGTGCCCGTTCGTTGTACTCGTACATAGATAAATCAAGTGTGTATGTGTCTATGTATTTGTGTATGTAATCACAGTGGTTTAAGGGCAATATTTCAAAGCTAAATATCTAACAATTTAGCTTTAACTAAACAGCTTGTAAATTAGGGTGACCAAAAAAAAATTTCATGCTGATGACCACCCATCCATTTTTTTTTGTGTTGAATATACATATGTACTTGTACAATTTTTTTTTAGAATTTTTAAAAATGGACAATAGGTGCATATAAAAAACCCTTAGTTCAACTATTGATACCAAAATGTTGAAAAGAAATCTATTAATTTAATATTTAATATATAATAAAATAATATTTTTTGTTTATTAAATATGTAAAATAGATCCTTAAAAATATTTTTTACAATAGTTTGAGATCCTAATGGCTACAAATGCTTCCTATGCAGACCTATGGAAAAAACTGTGTATACCATCTGAATTTCAATTATTTATTCTGAAATTAACTTTTGCGGGTCTGAAATATATTTGACTATTTTGAAGTACATTTTACACATTCTGAAATGCAATTATTTACGCAAGAGCAAATGGGAAAAGAACAAAAATCAGAGGCAGTAGAAAAAATGAAAAAAATAAAGAAATATTGGGGATAGAGAGGAAGGAGAGAAACTTAAAATGCCCTTTGAAAAAATGTTTAGAATTATAATTTAAAAAAACTGTTTCTGTAGCTTGCAATATTTGAACATTAAATTCACAAAGTTTTTTTAATTTAAAAATTTTAATATTTTAAAAATGTATGTGACCGCTAGTTGATTTTATGTCACAGTAGGTACACATGTTTGTAGAGCAATGTGAGTTAGAGAGAGCAATTAGAATTAGCTGTCATCGGCTACTTGAAACCGTTAACGATGTTCGTGTGATTTTTTTTTGTATTGAATGGCCGTTTTTACATTCTTTTTATTTTTTCTAAAAAAAAATTCTTAGCTAATTTTTTTTCTTTTAGCAATGACGAGCGAAATTCGTGTGCTTGTTAGCTCCTCCTCGGATTTGTAGTAATCGGTGCTTTTTTTCGCCTTTTATTAGTTTTGTTAATTTTTTTTGTTTTTGCGTTTTTGTTTTTGTTTTGCCTTTTTCCGTTTTTTTTCTATTTTTTTCTGTTCTTGTTTTCTTTTACCTTTTTTCGTTTTTTTTTTTTTTTAAATTGTTTTTTCTTCTAATTTGCTATGTTTCTATTTGCTTTGTGTCTACATTGCGCTTGACCTTAGGCCAATATATTTTTAAATCAATAAATCAAGCGAATTCATTTGATGAAGAAAAATGCATAGTCTGCAACGAACACGAATTGCAAATTTAATTGCAAAAAAAAAAGAAAAAAAATTCTAATTTAAATTGAATGCTGCTGCAAATTATCGATTCGTGTACTTTGTAATGCGAATGGCAGACTGAAATGCTTAGCAGAAAATTGCTACGTTGTTTTTAATTTAATGGGAAGTACTTTGGTGGTATGGAGTTTCAATAGGTGAAACAAAAAAATTATAAATGGCTAAAGTAACTTGCGCAGAAAAGGGCAAGGGAAGAGCATAGCATTTAAAAAAATTTTTTTTTTAAACTTCTTTACTTTCCGCCACCTAAATGCAAATTTACAAAGTTTAGATTAACACCTTACTATACTAAAATTTAGTAAACTTTTTAAAACTTTGTTAAAAAAAAATGAAAAATTTTAAAAAAATTTCTATGAATTTTTGCGAACGCAAGATTTTTTGTGACTTCACGTGTTATGGAATGAATAAAAAAAAAAAAATATTGCAAGAACAAAAAAACAACAAAATTTTTTTTTAAATTTGAATTCATTTGAATTTTAATTGAAAATTTCTTTTTGCAAAGTTTAAGTTGAAACATATTTTTTTGGCCATGTAAGAATAGTTATTGCACTCTTTTTGACCACTTTCCTACTACACTGAGAAAAAAAAAAACACATTTTCTCTGGCCCCGTTTAATGTATCATAGGTACATGCGCTTGGACATCTAATCTGATTCAATACGCGCTGCTAATATCAAATTAGATATGACACACAATAAGACTATTACAACAGACTAATTCATGTTTCAAATAAATATTTAGTTAATTACAGTTCAAAACATTTACAGAACAATGCGGAACGGTAATATCTAACAACAAATTAGGTTATGTTATACATACGATGTAATAAATGAGATAAATTATAATTATTATTCGTCATAATATTATTAAGAATTACATACTTTGGCAAGATATGTATATTGAATTATTAAAATTAATGATTTATAAAATGTTTTCTATAAACCAATTTCGATAATACAAATTTCAACCAGATGAGTGGTGCACGCCAATTATTAACTTAGTAATGTGTTACTAACTCATTAAAAAATTATGCGCCATGATATTTAATCATTAGAGTAAACATAAAAACCAACAAAATGTATCAAATAATCGGCTAACAGTACTAAAATAAGTAAAATACAGTTTGTTCGTTTTTCAAATCCATTCATTTGCAATGTGCATAATGCGGGCTGGTGCTGCTTTGTCACGTGCACTCGCACTGGGCATGACAAGATAACCGCGACAACTGGGTTAATAAATGTCATAGCTTGGCATAACAAGGCATGTCATTGCATGCTTATAGGCAGTGTGCTAGCTAACGGTGAAATGCAATTGTAAACAGCGCAGCTACATACATCTCACCTCAGCCCAGCACACGCTCAAACGTCAAATTTGCGCCAACACTGCAGCCATGGACACTTACACCCACATTGTTTTTGTGTAGCGTGCGTCACGCAGTCAAAGCGTAATTGTTGTTGTTGTTCATCTCTTCAAATGCAATTGACACATCACAATAAATGAGCAGCTAAATCTAATTATATGACAATATTGAGCGTTTGTCACAGTCAATGGGTTGACAATTCAATATGAACGAAATATCTGTGGTCATAAGCAATAATAGCCTAAGTCGACTTGAGAAATTAGACCAGTTGAAATTTTTGCTGGCGATTTTGACTTTGTTTATAAACAATTAAATCCAATATGTTTGCCTAAGTTATAAAGCAGTTTTGTTACAAAAAATCGCTAGAAGAAATTTCAACTGGTCTAATTTCTTAAGTCGAGTTAGGTTGTTATCGCTTATGACAACAAATATATGAACTGGCTCATAAACATTAAGTGACTCAGCACAATTTTTTATAGACTATTACTTTATATATTTCTGTATGCATATGTATGTACCTATAATTTATTTATTTATGAGTTCATATTTGATCATGACTATTAGACTGGCATAAAAATTAAATATTTTTTTGTGTGTGTAAATTATGTTGATAAAATGAATGTGTCAGTTACCCAAAAATATTTAAAGATTGCGTTTTTTTTTAATATTATTGATTTTATTTTTTAAAATAGCCAAAATAATAGCTTCAAACAGTAATATTGACCATTTTTTATTCGTTATTTCGATACTAGATACAATTTTTTTTCTTTGCCTAGTAAGCAAAAGAAATTATAAATGCTCTCAATTGTACTTTCCAAGCGACAAGCTTATATTTGAATAAAAAAAAAAAATCAAAAAGGAAAAAAAAATTTATTTCCTTATTTTATTTGTAAGTTGCTAAAAGCTTACCAAAAAAAAATTGGTTATTAATTTTTTTAGGTCTATAATTGCTAGCTTATTTTGGACTGATCATATTTTTGTTTTAAACCAAACAAATGTAGTAATAAAATTAAGCAATTTCGTAGGAAACTAAAATTTTTTTAAATAATTAGCTTTTATGTTTTTACTTTCAATTTCTTTAATCCAATGTGCATTTTTTACTTCTACACTCAGTTTTAAAGCAAAAATTAAAACTGTATAAAAAAAATTTTAATTGGCAGTGATATACCACTAAAAGCTTTTCATTTTTTTCGTAAGCACTAAGCGAGTAATGTCTAAGGCATCTCTTTGTTTTTTTTTTTTTTTTTGGTAATTTCTATAATTTTATTTGTCTGCCAAAATGTTTCTAACTCGCTACCGCTAACCCACCGAACTAAAAGTATTCCTTCGCCCATCTCCAATTTGCAAAGTTTTCAATCAATTTACTCATCTTTCACGCATCGCCTTGTGTATTGTCTGTGGTATTAATTTCATTTTCTTATATCCACAAATCGTTTTATGTACTCGTGTTGCCAGACATGAAACAGAAATGAAATTATGCTGTGTATATGTATCAAAATACAGTCAATCACAGACAAAATGGAACATTATATGTTTTTTTAAAATATTTTTGCAAAATTGCTCGAGCTTGATCATGTTTTCTTTTTAGTTGTTTTTATCGATATGCCTTCGATTATGATAAACCTTTCCAGATCAATCGATTTTATTAGTTCTGACAAATTTTTATCGTTTTTCAAGTTTTTGCAAATCATGTGTCAGAACGCGCACCTCATAAACGATTCGCTTGACCTGTTGAACCCTAAATAGAAACTATGATTATTCCGAATCATGTACTGCGTTTGAGGATATTTTAAAAAATGTACTTAAGTAAAATTTTTTCAACCATTTACCTGTCCATTTCGATTATGAGCAACTGTATCCATATGTTGTGATCCATTTGACGTTGGCACTACCGATTAGAAGCGTTAACTTGATTAGACGCTGCTGTATAGTTATGAGAATTGTAGAGTGGTGAATTTGCCAAATGCGAGAAAATGAGAAAATCTTCTTCTTACTACAAAAAATATGGCGCTGCTGTAATTAACGACTATAATAAATACAAATCAAGTTTTGTTATTAATCAATTTTCGAGCAATCGAAAAAGTTAGACTAGTATATCTAGTGGTCGAAAATCGACCACCTTAAATTAGTATAACTTATTAAATCCTATGTTCACCACTACCATCAGCGACATCTAAAACCCAGTAGATAAAGTATCGGGATTTATTAGCTGATATATGCATGCATGTATATTGGCTTGAATTAGTACATGTTTTCATTACCAAAGGAATCTACAAACTCTCCAGCACTGTTTCGATTAATCGACACATCCCTAATAATACAAAATGTATATATTTCATCACCTGCAAATCTCCAACTTTACCACTCTTGCGTTTCACATCTTAATTTAAAGCCAAACTTGATATGGCATTTGGTGAACGCAAAATGTAATTAGTTGGTCAAGTTACATAGCGTTGTGCGATTGTGAGCATGCGTAAATGCTGTATACATGTAGCTATGTATGTATGTATGTCTGTTGGTACAAAAGTCTTGTTGTTGTATACAACGTAAAAGTGTGCTTCTTGAAACGTAACTAATGCGCTTTGCGTGCAAATGTTGAAATATTTTATTGATTAATTAGCTGTTATTAACCTTCAGTCGACTTACTTAGTTGATTAACTGTTATTGTTGTTTGGCAAGTGGAAGTTCTTGTGCACATTGAATAAGTCTTGTGTAGTATGACAGATCATGCTGTGATTTGTTTTTTTTTTTAATTTCAGTGGTTTTCTTGAAACATTACTAGCAGCTGAGATTGCCAAAACTCTCAGTGGTTTTTAAGAAGTCTAAGCTATAGATTTCGCTCTATTCCGCTATTATCTAGTAAAATATATTTTTACAAATTAAGATTCAATAGATATGTGAATAGCGACAATGAAATGAAATTTGTTCTTTTTGAATATTTACAATAATCGATAAAAATCGGTAATCGATAAATACTACAACTATCGATGTTCAAAGCAACACCAGCAATCGAGAATGGTATAGTAGAATAGAATCTTTTACAAATTTTTTGAATCTGCAAAAGATGTATAATATCGATAAAAATCGCTTATCGATAAATAATAAAACTATCGATATATACTTACTATAGATTCAAAGGAAGACCAGCAATCGACTAGAAACTTTTAGCATTTTTTTTATCTGTAAAAATTTATAATAATCGATAAAAATCGCTAATCAATAAATACTAATACTACTATCGATATATACATACTTACTCTAGGTTCAAAGCAAGATCAGCAATCGACTAGAATCTTATAAAAAAATCTTATCTGTAAAAATCTATAACAATCGATAGAAATCGCTAGTCGATAAATACTTAAACTATCGATATGTATACTTACTATAAGTTCAAAGCAACACCAGCAATCGAGAAAAGTATAGTAGAATAATAAAAAAATGTTATTAATTTAAAAAAAATTGTATTGCAAAAATGTATACATAATTATCGATAAAAATCGCTAATCGATAAATACTAAAACTATCGATATATACTTACTCTAGGTTCAAAGCAAAATCAGCAATCGACTAGAAACGTATAGCATTTTTTTATCTGCAAAAAATTTATAATAATAGATATAAATCTTTAGTCGTGGTAAGCCAAAACTATCGGTGCAAAATAAATGCGAATAATTGGCTATAAAAAATCGATTAAATTAAAAATCGATACACACGATAAAGTAACTTCTATGTTAAAAATAGCCATTGCTAGAGCTTGGCCTTCATACTAGTTGTGTGGTCGCGTACTAGTTGCAAACTAGTTCATTTTCCCTACAGGGCGATATCTGCCTTTTGTGAATGTGTGCTCAACAACAATACCTATCCATCACATATACATACATACATACAGTGTACGACAAAACTAAAGCACAAAACTTCCCATACCACCACAACCAGAGAATAAACTTTCCAACAAATAGTAATGGCAAATCTTTTCATTGTGTTTCGAAGAGGGCACATTGGTTGTTATGTGAAAAAAAAAATTATACAATAAACTCCATTCTAAACTTAAATATTAAGTCAAACATAAAAGTAGTATTAAATATGCCGCGACAAAACTAAAGCACATTGGGATATACCTGTAAAGAAAAGTTGGTTCTTCTAATATTTCGGAGCGAAGCCCTTGTTTTTCAATACCGCTGCACATCTTCGTGGCATAGACTCAATCAAATTATTTAAAACGTCTACGGAAGTGCTTTCCCAAGCTCGTTCTACCTGAACAAACAGGGAGTCCTTGTTTTTGCAGTTTTCGCATTCTATTTTCTGATCTACAATCTCCCACAGATTCTTTATGGGGCTTAGATCGAGTGATTGTGCAGGCCACTGCAATACCTCTATTTTATTGTCCAAAAACCATTCCTGGACACACCTCGCCGTATGTTTAGGATCGTTTGTCATGTTGGTAGATCCACTTCAATGGCATTTCCTCCTCACCATGGGGCAGCATAATGGTCTGGAGAATGCCTTTGTACACAAATCTGTACATTGTGCCATTAATTCCATGATTTGGACCCAATCCGTAGCCTGAAAAACACCCCCAGGCCATTACGCTTCCTCCACCATACTTTACAGTACCTTTAAAGTAACGTGGGTTTAGACGTTGCCCTTTAGGTCTGCGTACAAGCTTCCCTCCATCAGAATTTTTGATGTTAAACTTGTATTCGTCAGAAAAAAGGATAGTTCGCCACTTACTGATGGTACAATTGATGTGGACCATGGGCTGAAGCTGCTACGCAGGCCAAAAGGGCAGCGTTTAAATCCACTCTATTCCAAAGGCACCGTAAAGCATGGTGAAGGCAACGTTATGGCCTGGGGGTGTTTTTCAGGCTACGGATTGGGTCCAAATCATAGAATTAATGGCACAATGGACAGATTTGTGTACAAAGGCATTCGCTAGACCATTATGCTGCCCCACGCTAAGGAGAAAATGCCACTAAGTTGGATATACCAGCTGGACAAGGATCCTAAACATACGGCGAGGTGTGTCCAGGAATGGTTTGTGGACAATAAAATAGAGGTAATGCGGTGGCCTGCCTAGTCTCCAGATCTTAACCCCATAGAAACTCTGTGCGAGATTGTAGATCGGAAAATAAATCGCGAATTTTGCATTAACAAGGACTCCCTGTATGTTCAAGTTACACAGGCATGGGAGAGCTTTTTCACAGAAGTTTTCCACGAACTTATTGAGTCTATGCCACGAGGATGTGCAACAGCATTGAAAAATAACGGATATTCTACTAAATATTTTAAGTTAGAACTTTCTTTTTCCAATTAGATACCTTGTGCTTTAGTTTTGTCGCACTATATTTGAGATTACTTTTACATTTTGAACTAATATTTCTGTTCAACTTGAAGTTTTGTGTTATTTATTTTGTTAACACAACAACATGTATATCCACTTGTAAATAGCATAGAAAAAACTTGAGTTTATAAACGCTTGCAAATTTAGTTTCGCTACGAGGCAGTATGAGAAATTTCGTGCTTTAGTTTTGTCGCACACTGTATGTACTCTCGATGGTATAGCGCATTCATACCATGTCGAAGGTCAATGCTGCATTACGACCGCCAATCGCATTTTTTTGTATGCCTTCAAGCGCACATTGCAATCACAGAGCCTTAAGCTAGTTGGACACCTACAATCAACGAAAATTATTATAATAATAGTAGTCAAGTTGGCTATTGTGTATGCGCAATTGGCAGTGCTGTCAAAATAAAAAGTTGCTTTAATTTTTCTTTAATTATTTGTAAGTTGTAACTATTTTTAGTACAAAAAATACGGTTGTATTTATTTAAATTTTTTTTTTTAATTTTTAAAAGTACTAGTTTGTTTGGTTTATATCGCAGTAAGTTTTTATTTGCATACATATGTATATATGTATACATGTATTTGTTGTTTGTATACATTTTTATTCACTATTATGCCTAGACAAGTTGTAAATGGTTAACTCATTTCAATGCTAATCAAATATTAAGTTCAAAACAACGGTAGCAGCGGGCGGTAATTGTTGTAATTACCATTGTTGGTTCATATAATATAAACGACAAAAAAATTATAATAATAATATGTTATTTACTATAGAAAAAAATAGGGTGACTTAAGTTAGGTTGATAAAAAAAAAATTTTAAATATACGGGTAGGTCGGCTGTAATGGTACCCAAATTTGTCAGGGTTCCATAACATGGACGTAAAAAGGGGGAATACATTTTTTTTGAAGAGAGAGAAATATAAAAATTTATTTTTCCGTTTTTAGAAAAAAAAAATTTTATTTCATATTTGAGTTACATAAATTTAAATTCACAAAAAACCCAAAAAAAAACTGTCGCAACATCTTTCTTTTTTTTTTTTTTTTTTGTTTTTTGAATAAATGAAATTTACAAGAAGGCTGAATATATATTTTGAAGTTTTTATAAAAAAAAATTTAATGTGGATCCACTTTTGAGACATCTTTTAATTTGTGAGTAAAATTTCACATATACATACATACATATTTGATATCAACACTATATGCTAACATGTTATCTAGTCTTTTGCATTATGCGTGCGGGCGTACTTACATATGTATCTACATATATTTGTACATATGTATGTAAGTACACAAACCTATTTACATATTAACCGTACTGATAATAAAGTTATTGCCAATTGTGGCAACTGACTGACACTGTGGCTTACTAATTGAGTGACTTATATACCCATTTACATAAAGTCATGACAGACATACACAGCTACGTAAATGTTAAAAAAATAAAATGTGTAACTTATATAAGGCTTATAATATTTGATGAAAATACTTATACTATAATTACTGATATTTGAATGGAGTTGTGTGCAGTATGCCTCATATAACATTAAGTTTTCTCTACACAAGTCAGCAGGCATACTGTTTAATAGAAGGAAAGTGTAATAAGGCGCAAAATAAAATAAAATAAGGTATATATAAGGGCTTGTTGTAAGACACTTTTCTCTAAGATCACTTTACTATTAGACAATAAGGCCTCCATTAAAAAAAAATTAAATTAAGTTCTTTATCCGCAATCTTATACACGCTGGCAAGAGGTTTTTTTTTTTTGGTGGGTATTTTAATAATTTCATAATATCGTAAATAAATATCAAATCATTATGCATATAGATTACTGAAAGGCTGAATAATTATAATATTTTGAGTTGTTATTCATGTAGGCGTATTGATTGTTGGCTATTAAATGCATGTTAGTATATATAAAAAAACATTAGACGGCCCCAAAAAAAATTTATTTTCTGAAATGCAAAAAAATATTCTAAGAAAGAAAAAAAGTGCTTTGTTTTCGGTTTTTTTGAGCTATAACTGAATTCTGTTTAATACTATGTAAATTTTTGTTTTTCAATTTTAAAGTAAAAATGAAATCCGTTCTAAAAAATTTACACAAATTCGTATTGAGGTCTGAGAAAATCACAGAACTTTTTGAACGAAATAGGCGTTTTTTTGTCGTTAACATTTAGTGAATAAAATAACAAAATAAATTTTGTTGACAGTTTCAAATTTTCTTTGCAATTCTTAAAGTTTTCTTATTATTTTGTTGCTTTTGATTTAACATTATTTTAAACAAACTTAAATCAACATAATTTAAAAAAAAAAAATTTAAAAAATGTTAGTTTAGTCTAATGTGCATCGCTATGTACATATATGCATTACTAGCTTATTGCTTTTTATGTATAATTGCTTTCAGATCAGTAGCAATATTATTGTTAGTACATTTTGAATTGCTGTAATACATCGTTAAATGCATTCCAACATTTATCCATATATGTACATATATACGATATACATATACATATGTACCTATCTGCCTATTTATCTACATACATACCAGACTTACTTAAATGCATACGTACGCCGCAGCTGTAACTAGTCCGAGGCAGTGATAATCAAGGTTCTCAAGCTTTGTTTATTGGCACTGAAAAATGCGGCATTCATGGTATAGCAAGACTGGGTGGGTATTAGGGTGGGTGATTGGCAATTATTTTTTTGTAAACATTTTTTTAACAATTCTTTTAGATAAATTCAATAAAAAAAAAAATGTTTTGAGCCTATTTTTTTCCAACTACAAACAAGCATATACGAATATTAAATTTTAATTAAAATTTGTCGAAACATGTTGAATTAAACGATTTATAAACAACTTCATTAATGCTATTCCAAGGCCTACACTTTTGTATAGAAACATGGAGAAAAATCGAGGTGGTGGTGATGTTGTTATATCTAATAGCTGTTGCTAATAAGTGGTATGTTGTACCTAAAATTCTAAATACATATGTATGTACATACATATCTATCGCTATCAAAATTAGACCGGACCGAGAAAAATAAATTTAATTCTTTTTATTTATTTTATTTTTTTTTTATTTTTAGTTTTTTTTGTTATATTATTTAATTTTTTTTTATATTTATTTCATTTATTAATTTTTTTTATTTTTATTTTTTTACTTTTTTTTATTTTGTATTCGCAAGCACCTGGCAAAAAAGCACTGAAATTTTTTTTTCTAGATAGCAACAAAAATTGTTGGCACTTACAACTTTTGTTGTTTTTCTGGTATTTATTTATTTTTTTTACGTTCCTTAAATTTTATGACATGTATTGTTCGTTCTTTTTTATGCTTTCAGTTTTTAATGTGTTTTTTTAAATAAAAATATTTTTTGTACCTACTCATTTTTTTTTTTTTGAAATTTCTTAAATTTTATTTTGTTCTCAGTTTTTTTTAATTCTTATATTTTATTTTGTTTTTTTTTAGTAATTTTTTTTTTTTTTTTTTTTAACAAAATTTTTTTATTTACATATATACATATTTTTTAAATTTCTTAAATTTCCCAAATTTTAGCTTTTTTTTTGGTTTTTATCATAGGTTTTTTTTAATTTTGATTTTTTTCTCAAGTTTCTTTTGTTATTGCTTTTGAGACACCCTTTATAAGGGCCAATACATTGCAATGTGTACACGATTTTCCACCCAAAGCGCATGTTTACTGCCTATTTAAATTGTAATTACGTAAAGAAATTAATTGCATTTGTGCCAACAACTATCACCGGCACAACAACAAACTATCTAGCTACATACATATGTATGTACATATATACCGTTAACGTTTTGCGATAACAAAATTAGCACTTGGCCAAATGCAAATAACGAATTTGTTTTTCTTTTTTCTTTTTGTGTGAAAAACATTTCTTTTTTTTCTCTAATTTCATTAGCGATCGTTTGTAATTTGATGTTTTCGCCCAGCGCAATTGTTTCGTTTGTTTGTTTAATTGTGAAATGTTGTTTGTTTTTGGTGGTGTTGTTTTTATACATAGTTGCTTTTGTTGTAATTGTGGTTCACGTTGTTGACACATTTGTTTTCTGGTGTTGTCATTTATTGACTTTTTTTTTTTTCTATTTTGACACTTGTCTTTTGGTTGTTGTTTTTTGTTGTTGTTCGTTGACTTTAATACATTTATAATTTTCGTTTTTTTCGGTTAGTTGGTTTTCTGAAATTATTACTTTCACATTTTCGGTTTGTTATCACCTAATTAACCTTACACGTAATAGACTGATTCGCCTATCGGAAGTAGGAGAAATGTTAATGAGCATTTAGCTCCACAGTGTTGACACAAATTTTCACTTGATTGGGATACCGTGGGCATTAGACCATATTGAAAAAATAAAAATAAATATCTATACACAAAAAACTTTGAAACAAGTTTTCAATATTTAGCGATTTAGTTACATATATATGTGCGCTAAAAATGATGGTTGCTATCTTACGGGCTACAGATAAAATTCTAATGTGAAAAAAAAAATAAAAAATTTTAGCAAAAAAAAATTGAATTTAAAAAAACTTTTGCTTTATTTCTCGACGTTTCCAACACTAGTTTTAGTTTTACTCAAAAAGTGTTCATGAACGAAGAAATTGGAAAATTTCAATTTTTTAAAATGGGCTTGGCTTTTCCCTTTTGTAGTGCATTATTTCACAAAATTTTCAATGGCATAACTCAAGCAAAGAACTGTTTAGAGCAACGAAATTTGATGCAAATTTTCATTGTTGTGAAAATAGGCGAAATCGGTAAAAGACCACGCCTACTTTTCAAGGTAGTTTTGAAAAATGTATTTGTAAACTTTCGAGCCACATCTAGACTTCACCCCGATCTTGCAGTGTTATTTTTCCAAACTTTTTAATTTTTTTTTTCTAATAAATGCATGTTTTTATACATTTTTCACGCTTTCCACTCATATTTCCTATAACAATAATTCGCAATAAATACATAACTAATGCATTGCTTTTTTTTTTCTTATTTTCTCTTTGCAGGTAAATAACAAAAGTCTACAAAGAAAAAAAAAAAAATACTCAAATCCAAATAATTTTATTTTTGTGCGCAAAACTGCAATAAGGAAGATAAAAAATAATGGTTTGAATAAATTTAGGACAATCGATCGAACTGTTTACACGATTAAAATTCGACCAAAAACAAACTAAAGGTAAATGGTTTTATTTAAGCAGCTATGCCATTTTTTTATTTTATGTAGTCAGCAGCAATAAAAAAATATATAAAACAAAATTAAAAACAAAAAAGTAGGAAAAAATAAAAAAAGTAAGAAAAAATTTAAAAAAAAAAGTAAATAACCGCAGAGTTATAAAAAATAATTTCAAGCTAATTTATTACACCGTCTCTGCAAAATCTCTTTTCTACAAAATTTTTGTGACTTTATTGGCTCAACACTAAAAATTATTTATTTATGTTTCAAGTGGTAGTTAGGCTATACAGTTAGTCTCAGCCTCTCAGACAATTTGAATGAGTTGTGATGTGAAGCACATCAATGAGACCAACAACACGCTTTTGCTTGACATACTTACACTGGTTGGTGGCTGGTGTTTCACTTCTTTTGTTTTTCAAGTTTTCGCTGTTTTTATAACCAGTTGTGATTACATGCAAAATATTTTTTATTTTTTTTTTTTTATTTCATGCATTCATAGTTGGTCCTTATACAAGTAGAATAATAGTTACTAAAAAGAAAAAAAATTTTTTTTTTCGCTGTTAAATTTCAAATAAAAAAAATGTGTCACTTGCAACTGGCTATACGATTTTTCTGCTTAGTAATGATTATCTTAAAATAGATCTAACAAGCTACCAGCTTCAGTCTTTTCCACCCATTGTCGCCATATTAATATGTTCTCTAACCTACAACTGGGTATACAATTTTCGACTCGAATATAATTTCTTTACTTGTTTTGCTTTTGCTTTTTCTTTTACTTTTCTCACACAACATCTTTTTGCACAAATTTCGCAAAATTTTTGTGCTGGACTCACTGGCTGTACTCGTATTATTAGTTGAATTGACTGTGCTTAACTGTAAAAAGTATGAACGGCGCGTCGACCGGCTGCATGCAGCTTGTTGCTGTTGATTACTGCTGCAAACAAGAAGATTCCGCATAATCAACTGCAGCATCAGAAAGTATGATTGTTGTTGTTGTTGTGCTGCATAAAAAGCTTACTTTCACTTAGCAATGAAGACTATCTTATACAAACAAACCGATAACAACAACACACACACAAGTAATTTTAAATAAATTTATAGCATTTAAAATGAATGAAAAATTGCGATTCGTTGGTTTTTTGTTGTCCGAATGCAAATTATAAATTGAAATTTAAATTTATTATTGTTATTTTTATTTTTTTGTTTATTATCACGTCGCAAATTTGTGCTGTTGTGGTTTTGTGGAAAATTGTGCCATTGAGGAAGTGTATTGACCCCATATATTTCATGTTATTAGCAATTATGAATGCTTTTGATTTTGTTGCTTTTGTTGTTTAGTAAAGGTATTATTAAGTTTATTTTTGCTGTTCGTGATTTTTCATAGTGCGCATAATTCTTATTTAAAAACAGCTGAAGCACACCAAAATGTAACTTAAGTAAATTTCCAGTTAGTTCTCCAGCAATACTTCGGTGAAAGTATCATTCATTACATCCACTAGTTCTTTAAAGTTGCGCTAAGAAACATTAAACGCATACAGCCAAAAACTGAAAATTTTTTTGTTTGGCTTCTGTTACTCAACTCACGACCCTAGAATGAATTTCACTGCATTTAAAATGCCTCTTAACTTCAAGTAAGCCTTGTATCTATACTACAGTGAAAATTTTATGCAATTTCATCCAGCGGGTTATGTGTGATGCGCGTACAAACACACAGACATACAAACAAAAATTCCAAAAACTGTAAGTTTGACCGCTTTTACTTCACTAACGAAACCATCTATGGGTTTCTCTTTGATATCTACGGTGCACAAACAAATTTTAATAAATATGAAAATTATTATTATTTACAACCAAACGGCCGCGGGTGTACGAGGATTCGTCGCACACTCAAATAGTTCTAAATTTCAAGACAGACTAACGCCTGTCTTTATTTTTGTAATCCTACTCCTAAGCCTATTCTCCCAGCATCTTTCCCTGTGACTACTCTTTCCTTTTTGTCTTCAGCTTCCCTTTTCTCTTCGTCATTAATTATCAAATTTTTCCATTTCTACTTCTTCCCCTCTCGCTCTGTCTCTGTATCTCATCAACTACATACAGCTGTGTATTTAACATGCGCTTCCATTCCAAATTAGACTTTCTCGCTTGTAAATTAATATTTTATTTTGAAACTTTTTTTTTTGGTATTCCTTTGCTTTTGTAATTTTGTTAACAACAATGTAAATTGTACTTTTTAAATTTCCGCACATTTATTTGTTGGCCGCTTGTTACAACAATGTCTTCGAACAACACAGTGACAATCACCAGTTTTACATGAGCTTTTGTAGTTGTTGCAGTCGTTGTTGCAGTCGTTGTTGTTTGTGCTTAGCCGCTCTCACCCGCCAAACCACAAAAGGTGTTAACGCAATGTTGGCCCCTTCGGCTATTGTTGTTACAACTATAGCTAGACATGTTATTGTTGTTATTGTTGTTGTGATCATTGCATAGCAATAGTTGCAATTCTTACCAAATACTGTTAAATGCGGTTGAATGAGCAAACATTTTTCACAACAACAAATACTCGCTCGCGAATTAACTAAACTGTCAACAGTTGAATTGTTTTGTTGTTGTTGTTTTGTGTGACTGATACAGCGATTGCATTGCAGTTATACACATTTTTTTTTTTGTATACAGTAAAACCCGCTTAAGTACTCACCCGCTTAAGTGCCTAACCCGCTTAAGTAACCAAAATTTTGGGGCACTCTGCTTTTGCTAAGAATTCTGAAGAAAATCCCCCTCTTAAGTAACTCCCCGCTTTATTACCCAACCCGCTTAAGTGACTCAATTTTTCGTGCACTAATATTCATTTCTCATGTAATTTTCCCCCCTTAAGTACCTACATGGTACTTTAATATTTTGAAGTTCAATGGTAGCTCTATAAAATCGATATTTGATTTTACTTACACCACTAATTTACCGCCAATCGCTAGTTGTCAAAGTTAAATACATACATATGTAGCAAAATGCCTGGCAAAGGGCGAAAAATCACAAGTTTAACAATTAAACAAAAAATACAAATACTTCATTTACTTGATAGTAATGAAAAATCTACAAATCAGATTGCGAAACATTACAAGTGCGACATTTCAACCATAAATCGGATTTTGAGGAATCGCAAGAAAGTGGAGGAATCAGCAGACACTTATTGCTGGAAACGCAAACGTTTGCGTAAAAGTCCTAACAAAGGACTTGAAGAGGCTCTTTCGAAATGGTTCGACCAAATGAGAGCTGCAAATGTTGTGATAACAGATGCTCAACTACTCAGAAAAGCTAGAGAATTCGCTGATAAGATGCACGTCGATTTTTGTCCTACCAATGGCTGGCTGTGGCGTTGGAAAAGGCGAGAGGGTATTAAATTTACAAAAATAACTGGAGAGGCGGCGGATGCTGACACTACAGGAGCAGATCAATACAGACAACATACTTTGCAAAATTTGTTAAAAGACTAAAATTGCGCCTTACCCTACTATTTTTATGCAATGCTGATGGAAGTGAAAAAAAAATATATGCTATTGGTAAATGTAAAAATCCTCGCTGCTTTAAAGGAAAAACTATACCCTTACCATATTACTCCCAGGGTAAGGCGTGGATGGTTAGCTCGATTTGGACAAATATTTTAAAAGAGTTTGATCGCGATATGATTAAGCAACAAAGAAAAGTTCTCCTTTTTGTTGATAATGCGCCGTGTCATAGAGTGGTTGACTTATCACTGGAAAATGTCAAAATTGAATTTCTTCCAGCAAATACCACTTCCATCTTGCAGCCACTAGATCAAGGAATAATCCAAGCCTTCAAAGTTTATTTCAGACAAATACTTGTAAGAAA